>JARPMJ010002145.1:0-128449 GCA_033366665.1 Phoxinus dragarum | reverse complement strand
CCTATGCAGTTGGGCCAAGAATGAGCCCAGGGGGCTGTGTATCACCTGCATCTTTGATGTTCTTCAGGCATGCCATAGTCACTGGAACCTGATAAAGGCAGTTGCACAATCATCAGCAGTTTTTTTAAATGTAATGTACACTGATTGAACAGCCTAAAATTTAGTTGTACTGCTTTACAGTTATGAGATGCATGTTAAAAAGTACCTGCTCTTTGATGGCCAGGAAGTTGACCTTCTCTCTCTGGAAAAATCCTAGAAAGCCGGGCTAAGTGTGGTAGTACATCTGCCTGTAGGTATACTGAGGCCACAAAACGGTATGTGCAGCAAAAAAAAAAAAAACCGTAGAGGCCCTTGGCTACTGGGCACTTATGGACCTCAGTCTCCTCTGCCAAGGCAGTCATGACAGCACTGAGGTTCTTTTGCAATGTAAGAATTGCCAGGTGCTGTGACAGCCAGCGTGTATCCTTTACTTGCTGAAAAATATTTTAGTAGCAGTGTAAAAGATGAATTATAGCACCCATTGCATCTTGAGTACACAATAATGACCAGAATTGTTGTTAAAAGCAGAAAGTATTTTCTCTCACCTTTACTTTTAAGTTCTCAAGGCCTAAAGACTGTGATGCAGCTTTTAGAACAGCTGTTCTGTTAGCACTGTTCTGAAAGTACTGATGGAGCTGCTGTAAATGGTCCCTAAAGGTAGACATGTAGGGAACCTCAGATGAGGCATCCCTGCATGCCAAGGCGAGGCGATGGGCAGCGCAAGCAACTGGCATCAACCAGGGGAAGTCATCCTGGAGCTGCTTTGCTACACCATTCAACCTTCCTGTTACAAGAAAAGAGAAAAAAAAACAAAGGCATGCAATAACCAATTGAGCCAACTAAAAACAAATGCAACTTAAACGACTCTTTGTTAACTCTTACCAGTCATTACAGCAGCTCCATCTGTTCCTAGCCCATAGAGCTTATTAGTTGGCACGTTCTTTTTGTGCAGCACTTCCTTTTTTGCTGCCACAATGGTTACAGCCTTCCCATCACTTACATTAACCAGGTCCAGGAACTGGCTGAAGAGCTGCCCTTCATTGTCCATATATCTGAAAAATAAAAATACATAAATACATCACAAACATATATGGTTTACTCCAGTCCAGTGGTTACTTATTGTACTCTCAATTGACTAATACCGAATGTGCAGATCCAGTTGCCTTTTAACAGACACATCTGTGCTCTCGTCTACCTCCAACCCAATTGCCACAGAGGACTGAATCGCTTTCAGAATTGGTTCTTCAACCACTCTGGCCAATATTTCTAGCATCTCATCAATAATGACGTGAGACCGGTAGTTGGTATTTTTTCCAATCTAAAAGTAAATTATATTATACATGAAATATTATGAGTTTTTAAGATAGCTTATTTGTAGATATGAAATGTAAATATGAACAATAAGACAGTAGTGTGATAATTATTCACCTTTAGCTTTTCAAAATAGTTACACCCCAGCAACTCCGCAAGATCCAGCAGAGCTGGATAGTTTGTGTGGGTGTGCTTGTTCTCTCTTAGTTAGGTGATATAGGCATTTGAATCCTCCAATAACTGCCTCATGTTCAAGTATGACGAAGGGGTCTAAGGCAACTAGAACTGAAGAACCTATGCATAGCAGGTAAAATATCTGTTATGCTTATCATTGATGGATGTTGCAACAAAAACAGACTATATTGGACATATCTTTTTTAATGAAATTGAATAAAATTATTAAAATTACCTTGTGCTAATAAGGCATGTGATTTTACACATTGCTTGTGGTGCTCCGTTGACATATGTCTATCCAAGTAGTCAACTCTGTAGATTTCGCTACCTACTTCTATAAATGGCCGTTTGGAAACACCTTGCTTGGGGGCCTGCTTATGCTGCCGACATATGCGGCAAAACATTCCTGTAAAAAAAGAAAAAAAGAGTGTCTTTGTTTTGGTATTATTTTAAAACACTAGACTAAAAATCAACAGAAATGCCTGATATGGTGTACTGCTGACTGAGTACTTGCCATGATCTGTGTGGTAGAGCCATGGGTGGAACCTTGGTTTGTCTACCCATGCAGGATCCCAGCCTGAGACCCTGTGCTTAGTTTTCTTTATATTGCTGCCATCTTCTCCTCCACTCTCCTCTCTTTCTGCCCTCTCTCTTGTCACACTGTGCCCTTCTGCTTCACTCTGCACTTGCACTTCACTCTGGTTTCCTCCTCTATCCACCACCTGCACTTCTCCTGTCTAATATTTCATCAGGCAACCAGTAATACCATTGTAAAATGTTGTAGGAGCCACCACTAGTGTTTCCTCCATAATGTTTTTAAGCATTTTGGGTATCTGAGTGAGAAAAAAAAAACTCAATGCAAAAAAAAAAAAAAAATCCCTGCACGATTTTTATTTTTTTTTACTTTCCCCAACTTGCGCTTTGAAGAGCAGCGCGCTACCTTCCATTGCACACGTAGGCTATTCTATACGTGTTAGATAGCCTAAGCGTTGTCTTTCCCTTAAACACTGTAGGTAATGTGAACTTCGCATACCTGGTCTTCATCATCAGGCGTCTTACTTTTCATAGAGAAATATTTAACAAACTCATCTGAAAAATAAGTAAATGAATAATAACGTTATCATTCAGAAAACAAAGTTTCTATATATTATATAGGTCCTATAGCAAAATAAACCCACTATTAATTAAATTATCTTAATGCAGTGTAACTACTTCAGCATGTAAATTATGCTCCTAAAATACAAACGTGAGGAAGGGCTTTCAGCAATCGCTTAGCCCTGCGATGCTATTATATCAATTAACAGCCACGTGCAATTTAGCTAGCAGGTGAAGAATACAAACAACGAAAATCACCAGTTAACTTAATTTAAATTAGCAAGAACTATAGACTAATACAATATCAGGCATAAATTAACTGACAACAAAGTTATATCACTTACAGTTCTCAAGGACGCACACACCGCTCAAGTTCTTCTCCAGAAAGCTGCAGTCTCTCTTTTTTTCCTTTCTCTCATCAGCCGGGTGGTGCACGTGCCCGCTCTCTGTGTGAAGCGCGTGTCAATGATAGACGGCTTTTCGCTTTTGTACTGTACGGCCCTATTCTGATAACGTTACCGGTGGCGGCAGAAATTTAGCTGTGGCGGGCCGCCACTACCCAATCAACATAGAGGAAACACTGTATATATATATATATAGATGGTTTATTAGCCTAACTATAGGAGGTTTGACTATTATGTATCTTGAGCTTGAAATGCAGCTCATCCATTGGGGACTGATTTCGGTCTTGTTCTCTGTTCTCCAGAACCGGATCCCGAGGCTTCTGCCGCCGCTGATGCGTCTCTTGAGGACACGAGTTTGCCTCCTCCCGAGTTCCCAGATTTTGAGGTGTTTGCAGCAGAAGCGGCGGGCGGTGAGGCCATCGATCTGGCAGCGCTGGAGCTGGAGGCCACAGAGTTCCCCGATGTCTTGCCTCCGCCAGAGGAGCACAGCGGCCCGCGCTCACAGGCTGTCCCGGTCACATGTTCTCCCGGGGACGCTGGCCCACAGGACACGCCGTCAGGAGACGCAAGCGCTCAGTCCTCAGAGCAAGCCACCAGCGCAGCGACCTCTGACCTCAGAATGAACGGATCACACACTGAACACCAGCTTCCATCACAACCAGTGTAAACGTTTCATTTCTCATTATGTGGGATCTTCCTGAATCCTTCCCTCGCGGGTCACAATGACCCGAAGCCCTAAAATTATACTTTTTTTTTCATTTTTTTTTCATAAAGCTAATTTTATTTCATTTTGATATTTGTTTTAAAAATGAATGCTTTTTTTATCTTAAAATTACTAGATTTGATCAATAGATAAATAATAATTTTAGCACATTCCTCACATTCTTTCAACTTAAATTCACAAATAGCTCATAATTTCATGCATAATCCTTTTAATTCAGCTCAAAATATTATACATTGGGTGTCTTTGTGGCCCTCATGTGGAAAAAATGATAATATAAGATGATATTTCATGACTCTAGATGGCCTTATAGCTCTATATGGAGAAAACAAGCTGTTCCTCTGGGTCCTAAAGTCAGTTTCTCTTCAGTGTGCACTCAGATACACATGTAGACATTATAACATAATCTTTTGATAAAGATTTAGCATTATATTTAGCATTTCAGTTTTTTTTCTATGTGTACTGAAGCATTCCTCACATTCAATTCATTCCTATGGGGGTCAAACTGACCCGTGAGGGAAGGATCTGTTACTCTTTTCAATTTCACCACAAAACTCCTCGAATCCATATTTTTTTTTTGTGTGTGTTTGTGGTTCAGTGTGACAAAAGTCCTGGGGTCTTGGACCCCTCTGATGAACACTCAATTAAAGAAAAAGAAAAATCGAGGGAAAGATGAGGGTTTAAACTTGTATCTTTAATATTGCCGTGTAATTTTCTCTATAATTCGATAGATCAGACTTCATCTCATCAATATGTTCTTCTTCTCTTCCCCTCAGTTTCCCTAAGGAAAAGCGTTTGCATGGGACATTTGACAATGTTTATGAGGATGTGGAGACTGTTCACAAATTTTCTTTTGCTCAAACTCGTTCAAGAGTAAAGGAGCTCCTAAAAGTGAGTATCATGCTAGCACTACATCTCCTGTCAATGAGTGGAGGATCATGATCGATGCGTTTCTCCTTCAGATCCATATGCTGACAACGGCCATGTGGTGAGTGATTCATTCTTGCAATCGCCATTTATTAAAGAATTGTTAATTTACGTGAAATATTATGTTTGATATATCATGATAGCATGAATGCAGAAATTGATTTTGATAGGTACTTGAAAAGATACTCGGAAACATCCTTAAAACTGGTGTTCATGGAAAGCCAGTTCAGGGAATAATGCTCTTAATGTGTCTGCTAGCTTGAGCAATGCTAGTAATGATGTTTATTATTTCTATTGATCTCTCGATTTGTTTGACAGAAAGAGGAGACTTGGAAGAATATATGGCATGTCACTCAGTGGTTTGTCAGCTCTTCTTCACTCTGCTGTTGTCCAGAAACTGATGATACATGTTGTTTTCTAATGCTGTACACAGTTTAAGAAAAGAGTACACTGCAAAAATGCTTTTCTTACGTAGTATTTTTGTCTTGTTTCCAGTCCAAATGTACTACTCGTCTAGTAAATACACACCCCATCTACTGTAGGTACGTTTACTAGACGAGTAACATGCCATAAGATATTATATATTATTTTCTGGGGAAATAAATCAAAATCAAGTGAGTTGTTGCTTAAAAAAAAGCTAAATGATCTGCCAATGGGGTCAGAAAAATAATCTTAATTCAAACAGAAACAAGATCATTTTTCTTACCCCATTTGGCAGATCATTTTTGCTTGTTTTAAGCAACAACTCACTTGATTTTGATTTATTTCCCCAGAAAATAATATATAATATCTTATGGCATTGTAATACTTTAGTAAATGCCTCTTGAATTAAGTATTTTTTTAAATATTTGGACTGGAAACAAGACAACAATACTACGTAAGAAAAGCCTTTTTGTCTGTTTGTGTTGTTTTCCCCTCACGACGTGAAGGTCTACTACAGCTGAAGACCACAACGGCCACAGTCATCACGAAAGGTATTATGATCTTTGTTTTGTGACTGAACTCTGTGAAGGTACACTTACTCTACTGTAATCTGGGAAGACAAAATCTCATTACTATAATGTGGGGGAAAGATTTCATCAAGGAATATAATGATCAAAATGAAACTCAAGAACACATCCCATGTCCACAAGACAAGATTTTGAAGAAATGCAGACTTAAATTTAGCTAGATTTAAATGTTGATGTAAATTATGAGAGAAAACATTCCTAATGGGTTCCTCAAGTAAAAACTACTATTCATTTTCATCCATAGTGAAATCGATTTGTACAGAAACCTTATAAATCTGTAAATTCAGCCCTGCTGTGAGCTACGATTAATCGATGGCATTTGATTTTTAAGATTGTTTAACAGCAGAATTCCTGGTGAAAACTACATTACCCATGATGCTGTGCAGGAAATTACACCAATCAGAGCCAAAAGATCCGCCCAGTCCCATGAAGCATTTTGAGTCGGTCTCCCTACGTTAAGATATTTATATTTTCCAATATATATGTGCGCATTTTGCAATAAATGTAAATTATATGGTGTGTATTACATTTTTAAATGAGTATATTACGGTATATTAATGTATTATTAATTCAGTTATGCTGTCTGCAATGCTTCATGGGATTGTAGTTCTTTCTCACTAAAGCCGTTAAGTTCACAGTCTTGTACTTTTGTCCAATTTTAGCTTCAAATCAAAGTTTGTAATGTTGTGATTCTCGTAGCTGGTTGGTTTAGTTCATAGCTAATAATGCTTTAGCAAAGACTTTTTTTAGCAAAGACTTTTTTCAAAGAAAAAAAATCCCTCTTTGATAAATAAATGGGTAAAATACTTCCAGAACCAGCGCCGCTAAAAAGGCGGGTGCTAATGCACACTATAGTCATGAAAACAGCTCATCTGGACAGGTTATAGTACAGTCACATGCTCTTTTGGCCCAGTCATGCAATGCCATTAGATTCATGGGTCTTGTACATCAGATTTAGTTTTCTGACACTTTTCATTGTTTCAAATTCTGCTATCTATAAAGATATTATCTAGAAGTATTGCTGACTTTGCAAAAACGACTTGTTATAGTCTCGAAAGCTTCAGTAAGAATGTTTAATATGTATACAGTCAGCAATGTTTTGCCTTGTTTCCATCATCTTCCAGCAAAAGTGTGTTTATGAATTGAAGTTATTGGAGTACAAAAAAAAAAAAAAAAAAACCTTACACTTATAATAATCAGGCTTTTGTGTTGAGGCCAGTGAAAATGTTGTCTGAGCAAGGAAAAATATATATAAGTATTACTTTAAAATAACTGGATTAATTTCAATTATATTAAATATGATTATAATTGTATGTCTTCCTCATGATTCTTATTATTGGGCTATAAAAGTTTTTTAACTTGGACATGCGATTTACTCTTTTATATACATAACTAAATAAAACACAGCCGATCTGGTTATTTACCAGCAGAGACTCTGAGCAAAGCTTGTTCCTCATAGAAACTGCTGAAGACTGTGTGCTGTTCTTCCAGAAGGAAGCAGCTGAGCCCTGAACAGCAGGAGGATAAAGAGCTGAGGAAGAAGGAGAAGCAGCGTCTGGAGAAGGAGAAGAAAGAGCAGAAGGAGAAGGACAAAAAGAGGAACATGTTGCACAAGAAATTTAAAGTGAATTAATTCAGATGCATAAATTAAAGCCACACTTAATGTAGCGCAGATACAGTTTCAAACGGACTGGTGTTTACTTTAAAGATACTTTTTCCATCTGTAATGTAGTGACACACATTAGTGTAACTTCTCCAGGCGTCCTCAGCTCCTGAGATATTTCCCATGTTTCCCAATAGATCACCGGACTGGAAGAGCCCATGTATCGGGCCCGCGTGCTGGCGGCCAGCAAACTCCGCAAATACGACCTGCCTGTCAAAAGTGGGGATCTCATCAGCATCATCCGCACGGTCAACTGCCCCAAGGGCAAATGGCTGGCCAGAGACGCCAACAACAAATGTGAGACGTTCTTGAATCTTCTAGTCATGGCTTATACTGTAGCAGAAACTGTGTGTATATTATTTCCCTCTCCGCTCCTTAAAGGGGTCCTATAATGCCCTTTTCACAAGATGTAACAAATCTCTGATGTCCCCAGCGTGTGTGTGTGAAGTTCTAGCTCAAAATACCCAACATATATTTTTATATAGCATGTTAAAGTTGTCACGTTTTGAGGGTGAGCAAAAACACACCGTTTTGTGTGTCCCTTTACATGCAAATGAGCTGCTGCTCCCGTGTGTGTGTGTGTGGCTCCGATTACCTCACACACACACTCTGAAAATTTCAAAAACTTATATATTATATATATATAGCCTTTTATATTTAAGATGGAGAGACTCAAGAAGGACATTTCTGAATGGTTAGTTAATTCCACATCAGCAACACATCTTCTAGTCATTAATTAGCTGTGACTTCTTCACGATACAGCACTAGCCTCTCGTACCTCAGTGCTTACATTACCTTATTGCTTTTATAAAACGGTTACCACACAATACAAATATTAAAGCCGAAAATATGTATCTATGCAACTTTCATGAAGTAAAATCACTAAAAGCCTTCCTTCCGCTGGAAAAAGTAGTCCCTGACCGTAAACAGGAACAGAAGTTACACACATTATTTCTCCATTAGATGGCGGAAAAGACAAGTGTTTATGAGCGAGTCAGTCAGCAGAGAAGACTTTTACATTGAACGGACTCGAACTTGTGAACACGGAAAAGCAAGACGCAACCGACGAATGACGGAGTTAGCGTGTCACGGATAAAACCCTTGACTGTTAAAAGGACAAGATATCGCAGCGGACATTCAAGCAGATTTTTTTATTACAAATATAGGACTGACCTGAAGGAAAATGCAGGAACGCTCGCTTACCTCTCTCGCTATTTTATTCTATTTTAGGGGTGTTGTGATGCATAGAACCGTTGGGTGAAGAGGTCATAGGTTTATCGTGAATAAAACATAGCTATTGACCAATCAGAATCAAGGACTGGAACTAACCGTTTTATAAGTAAATTTTAGGGTTGTTGATGTCACAAGAAAGCTTGTGTAGTTCCTACCAGCCGTTTGTTGTAGTCCTTAAAAAGATTTCTGTAAAAGAAAATATCTCCCTTTGCTTTGAACTTTGAGCGTTGTAACTTTGCAGATGTTGTTTATGCTCAAACAGCAACACTACACACTAACTACAGTTAGAAAAGTGAAATCATAATCAACCACCCCTTTAAGATACATTAAAATAAAGTTGACCAGTTCTTGAAAGTCATCCCACTGTCCTAGAAAATGTCTTGCAGGAGTTGATGTAAGTTGACTGTTGTTTCTGAGACTGAAGGAGACGGTCTTTCTTCTGTTGTTGTGTTCGCAGACGGCTACATATCCGTGATGAATGTGGAGCTGAACATTAAGGAGATGCTAGAGCTGGGCAAGAAGGCCTCGCAGGCCGCCGGACGAGGCCAGCCCGACGGAGATAACCTGAGCTTCAGCAGCAGGTACAGCAGAGATGACAAACTCATCATGCATATGACATAAAGTTCACTGACAAGTCAACCATGGATTGGAAACTAGGTGTGTTGCGATGCGTCGATATGGATCAGAATACTAATGACACGATGTATTGATGCGACACCTTTATTCTGACACTCAACATCTCTGGCTGTGTACTCGCATCTGACACATCGGAGTTTGTTGCACACGTGCGCACGAGATCCGATTTCAAAAGTTCATCATTCAAAAGTAATTCTGTGTCCATAGATGTTGCGCGTTCAGCTTCACATTGATCACTGAACTGAAGTACTATTGTACATCTCATGATATAAAGCTCAGAGGTTAAACATCAGTAATGTCCTCTTCAGCCGCTAGATGCTGTTAACAAGTCATGTACGACACATCATAGACTCAAGTCAGACACGGCACTGCAATCCACTGCACATTTCAAACACTATATCTACAGCATATAGTCAGACTATGAACTGCCAGTGACATGAATGTGCAAATCTAAAACGGTTTGATGTTTGCAGGTCCTCTCATCAGAATCCGGTGTTCACGAGCAGCTGTAAGTGTTCTGCTTTTCTCTATACAGCCGTGGCCAGATATGTTGACAACATGGCACTTTTTTTTTAACACCCTGTGGTGAAATAATCATGTGTTTAACAGTTGCTGCTTTCTCAGTTTTTTTTTTCAAACCTCGTGGGTCTCCTGCCATATTTCATGCACTTTGCAGTGTATGGTGTGTGTTGAAACTGTATTGTGTGTGTGAAGGTCAGCTTGAATCTCGGTGGCTGTCGACTGAGGTGCTTCCCACCATTTGAACAATCCTTCAGCTTTCACATCCCGCGATGTTGAAGTAGTGCGCTGCTGTGGTGCATGAGGAGGATGGCGAGGGAGGAGAGGCTTTAGTTTGCTGAATGACCTGCTTTTGTGCGGAAACAACTTAATGAACCGACTATCGGTTAATCTCCAACATGTTCGCCATTTAACATTCATTTTGGATTGTTTTACAAGGGAAGTGAGACAGTTTAGCTTACAACACTACTTATTCATTTCTGTGACATCTGTAAACGATGATTGTCTGTGGCACAACTCTGGCAGCACTTCATTGATGTCACTGCTATAATGTGACTGGTCATCAAGGCACACGGGATCCAATTGACCCTTCGCAGGGAGCTTGATTGACAGGTAATTTGACCAATCATACTTCGCCATCCGCCATTTTGTCCAACAAAGCAGTCAGGAGAGTTAGTAGATTAACATGGGAGGATTTGAGCTTGAGAAGCGGAGTGTACTGACGCCTTTCCGCGGTTAAAACAACATTCCTTCTGATGTTCATTCATGTTTATTTGATGCTATAAATGAACTAGAAGGAAGAGATGATCGGTTCACGAGCGGCTTTAACTGAGGCGACACAGCGATCTGGCAGATACATTAAAGATCCACAAAACGGTATTTATCGTTTAAATTTCTTTAAAAATTGACCAAATTTGAAAGGTGAGACTTTGTTTGATATCAAAAGTAACCGAAAAGTGACCTGGTCTCTAGAGCCGTGGGAGGTTTATCTCCCTATAGCACAGGTGTCAAACTCAGTTCCTGGAGGGCCACAGCCCTACAGAGTTTAGTCCCAACCCTGCTTCAACACAAACACACCTGCAATTTTCAAATTAGCATGAAGGAATTGATTAGCTGATCAGGTGTTTTTTAAAAAAATGTTTAGGTTGAAGCTAAACTCTGCAGGGCTCTGGCCCTCCAGGAACTGAGTTTCGACACCCCTGCCCTATAGTGAGAGTATCTCTGGCTTCAGTGCCTTTAACAGCAGAGGCGGATGATTCGGTGAGATCCAGTCGCAGTGTGTCTGTGCAGATACATGTACTGGTGCTGCTGGACACATCTACTGGTGCTGCTGGACACATCTACTGGTGCTGCTGGACACATCTACTGGTGCTCCTGGACACATCTACTGGTGCTCCTGGACACATCTACTGGTGCTGCTGGACACATCTACTGGTGCTGCTGGACACATCTACTGGTGCTGCTGGACACATCTACTGGTGCTGCTGGACACATCTACTGGTGCTGCTGGACACATCTACTGGTGCTGCTGGACACATCTACTGGTGCTCCTGGACACATCTACTGGTGCTCCTGGACACATCTACTGGTGCTGCTGGACACATCTACTGGTGCTGCTGGACACATCTACTGGTGCTGCTGGACACATCTACTGGTGCTGCTGGACACATCTACTGGTGCTGCTGGACACATCTACTGGTGCTCCTGGACACATCTACTGGTGCTCCTGGACACATCTACTGGTGCTCCTGGACACATCTACTGGTGCTGCTGGACACATCTACTGGTGCTGCTGGACACATCTACTGGTGCTGCTGGACACATCTACTGGTGCTGCTGGACACATCTACTGGTGCTGCTGGACACATCTACTGGTGCTGCTGGACACATCTACTGGTGCTGCTGGACACATCTACTGGTGCTCCTGGACACATCTACTGGTGCTCCTGGACACATCTACTGGTGCTGCTGGACACATCTACTGGTGCTGCTGGACACATCTACTGGTGCTGCTGGACACATCTACTGGTGCTGCTGGACACATCTACTGGTGCTGCTGGACACATCTACTGGTGCTGCTGGACACATCTACCTGGACACATCTACTGGTGCTGCTGGACACATCTACTGGTGCTGCTGGACACATCTACTGGTGCTGCTGGACACATCTACTGGTGCTCCTGGACACATCTACTGGTGCTGCTGGACACATCTACTGGTGCTGCTGGGACACATCTACTGGTGCTGCTGGACAAATCTACTGGTGCTGCTGGACACATCTACTGGTGCTCCTGGACACATCTACTGGTGCTGCTGGACACATCTACTGGTGCTGCTGGACACATCTACTGGTGCTGCTGGACACATCTACTGGTGCTGCTGGACACATCTACTGGTGCTGCTGGACACATCTACTGGTGCTGCTGGACACATCTACTGGTGCTGCTGGACACATCTACTGGTGCTCCTGGACACATCTACTGGTGCTGCTGGACACATCTACCGGTGCTCCTGGACACATCTACTGGTGCTCCTGGACACATCGACTGGTGCTCCTGGACACATCGACTGGTGCTCCTGGACACATCGACTGGTGCTCCTGGACACATCTACTGGTTCTCCTGGACACATCGACTGGTGCTCCTGGACACATCGACTGGTGCTCCTGGACACATCGACTGGTGCTCCTGGACACATCGACTGGTGCTCCTGGACACATCTACTGGTGCTCCTGGACACATCTACCGGTGCTGCTGGACACATCTACTGGTGCTGCTGGACACATCTACCGGTGCTGCTGGACACATCTACCGGTGCTGCTGGACACAGTCTACCGGTGCTGCTGGACACATCTACCGGTGCTGCTGGACACATCTACTGGTGCTGCTGGACACATCTACTGGTGCTGCTGGACACATCTACTGGACACATCTACTGGTGCTGCTGGACACATCTACTGGTGCTGCTGGACACATCTACTGGTGCTGCTGGACACATCTACTGGTGCTCCTGGACACATCTACTGGTGCTGCTGGACACATCTACTGGTGCTGCTGGACACATCTACTGGTGCTGCTGGACACATCTACTGGTGCTCCTGGACACATCTACTGGTGCTGCTGGACACATCTACTGGTGCTGCTGGACACATCTACTGGTGCTGCTGGACACATCTACTGGTGCTGCTGGACACATCTACTGGTGCTGCTGGACACATCTACTGGTGCTGCTGGACACATCTACTGGTGCTGCTGGACACATCTACTGGTGCTCCTGGACACATCTACTGGTGCTGCTGGACACATCTACCGGTGCTCCTGGACACATCTACTGGTGCTCCTGGACACATCGACTGGTGCTCCTGGACACATCGACTGGTGCTCCTGGACACATCGACTGGTGCTCCTGGACACATCTACTGGTTCTCCTGGACACATCGACTGGTGCTCCTGGACACATCGACTGGTGCTCCTGGACACATCGACTGGTGCTCCTGGACACATCGACTGGTGCTCCTGGACACATCTACTGGTGCTCCTGGACACATCTACCGGTGCTGCTGGACACATCTACTGGTGCTGCTGGACACATCTACTGGTGCTCCTGGACACATCTACTGGTGCTGCTGGACACATCTACTGGTGCTGCTGGACACATCTACTGGTGCTGCTGGACACATCTACTGGTGCTGCTGGACACATCTACTGGTGCTGCTGGACACATCTACTGGTGCTGCTGGACACATCTACTGGTGCTGCTGGGACACATCTACTGGTGCTGCTGGACACATCTACTGGTGCTCCTGGACACATCTACTGGTGCTGCTGGACACATCTACTGGTGCTGCTGGACACATCTACTGGTGCTGCTGGACACATCTACTGGTGCTGCTGGACACATCTACTGGTGCTGCTGGACACATCTACTGGTGCTGCTGGACACATCTACTGGTGCTGCTGGACACATCTACTGGTGCTGCTGGACACATCTACTGGTGCTGCTGGACACATCTACTGGTGCTGCTGGACACATCTACTGGTGCTGCTGGACACATCTACTGGTGCTGCTGGACACATCTACTGGTGCTCCTGGACACATCTACTGGTGCTCCTGGACACATCTACTGGTGCTGCTGGACACATCTACTGGTGCTGCTGGACACATCTACCGGTGCTGCTGGACACATCTACTGGTGCTGCTGGACACATCTACCGGTGCTGCTGGACACATCTACCGGTGCTGCTGGACACATCTACCGGTGCTGCTGGACACATCTACTGGTGCTGCTGGACACATCTACTGGTGCTGCTGGACACATCTACTGGTGCTGCTGGACACATCTACTGGTGCTGCTGGACACATCTACTGGTGCTGCTGGACACATCTACTGGTGCTGCTGGACACATCTACTGGTGCTGCTGGACACATCTACTGGTGCTGCTGGACACATCTACTGGTGCTGCTGGACACATCTACTGGTGCTGCTGGACACATCTACTGGTGCTGCTGGACACATCTACTGGTGCTGCTGGACACATCTACTGGTGCTGCTGGACACATCTACTGGTGCTGCTGGACACATCTACTGGTGCTGCTGGACACATCTACTGGTGCTGCTGGACACATCTACTGGTGCTGCTGGACACATCTACTGGTGCTCCTGGACACATCTACTGGTGCTGCTGGACACATCTACTGGTGCTGCTGGACACATCTACTGGTGCTGCTGGACACATCTACTGGTGCTGCTGGACACATCTACTGGTGCTGCTGGACACATCTACTGGTGCTGCTGGACACATCTACTGGTGCTGCTGGACACATCTACTGGTGCTGCTGGACACATCTACTGGTGCTCCTGGACACATCTACTGGTGCTGCTGGACACATCTACCGGTGCTGCTGGACACATCTACTGGTGCTGCTGGACACATCTACTGGTGCTCCTGGACACATCGACTGGTGCTCCTGGACACATCGACTGGTGCTCCTGGACACATCTACTGGTGCTGCTGGACACATCTACCGGTGCTGCTGGACACATCTACCGGTGCTGCTGGACACATCTACTGGTGCTGCTGGACACATCTACTGGTGCTGCTGGACACATCTACTGGTGCTCCTGGACACATCTACTGGTGCTGCTGGACACATCTACTGGTGCTGCTGGACACATCTACCGGTGCTGCTGGACACATCTACTGGTGCTGCTGGACACATCTACTGGTGCTCCTGGACACATCGACTGGTGCTCCTGGACACATCTACTGGTGCTCCTGGACACATCTACCGGTGCTGCTGGACACATCTACCGGTGCTGCTGGACACATCTACCGGTGCTGCTGGACACATCTACTGGTGCTGCTGGACACATCTACTGGTGCTGCTGGACACATCTTCTGGTGCTGCTGGACACATCTACTGGTGCTGCTGGACACATCTACTGGTGCTGCTGGACACATCTACTGGTGCTGCTGGACACATCTACTGGTGCTGCTGGACACATCTACTGGTGCTGCTGGACACATCTACTGGTGCTGCTGGACACATCTACTGGTGCTGCTGGACACATCTACTGGTGCTCCTGGACACATCTACTGGTGCTGCTGGACACATCTACCGGTGCTGCTGGACACATCTACTGGTGCTGCTGGACACATCTACTGGTGCTGCTGGACACATCTACTGGTGCTGCTGGACACATCTACTGGTGCTGCTGGACACATCTACTGGTGCTGCTGGACACATCTACTGGTGCTGCTGGACACATCTACTGGTGCTGCTGGACACATCTACCGGTGCTGCTGGACACATCTACCGGTGCTGCTGGACACATCTACCGGTGCTGCTGGACACATCTACCGGTGCTGCTGGACACATCTACCGGTGCTGCTGGACACATCTACCGGTGCTGCTGGACACATCTACCGGTGCTGCTGGACACATCTACCGGTGCTGCTGGACACATCTACTGGTGCTGCTGGACACATCTACTGGTGCTGCTGGACACATCTACTGGTGCTGCTGGACACATCTACTGGTGCTGCTGGACACATCTACCGGTGCTGCTGGACACATCTACCGGTGCTGCTTGGACACATCTACCGGTGCTGCTGGACACATCTACTGGTGCTGCTGGACACATCTACTGGTGCTCCTGGACACATCTACTGGTGCTCCTGGACACATCTACTGGTGCTGCTGGACACATCTACTGGTGCTGCTGGACACATCTACTGGTGCTGCTGGACACATCTACTGGTGCTGCTGGACACATCTACTGGTGCTGCTGGACACATCTACTGGTGCTGCTGGACACATCTACTGGTGCTGCTGGACACATCTACTGGTGCTCCTGGACACATCTACTGGTGCTGCTGGACACATCTACTGGTGCTGCTGGACACATCTACTGGTGCTGCTGGACACATCTACTGGTGCTGCTGGACACATCTACCGGTGCTGCTGGACACATCTACTGGTGCTACCGGACACATCTACTGGTGCTCCTGGACACATCTACTGGTGCTGCTGGACACATCTACTGGTGCTCCTGGACACATCTACTGGTGCTCCTGGACACATCTACTGGTGCTGCTGGACACATATATTCGAACATCCGGTTGCGCATTTTGTCAATAAGGCGCATTACGTCAATAACAGGACAAATTAATACAAAGAGACATAACTACTTGTATAGGTAGTTTATCTAAGTGTTCATTTGTTGATTTATCAACAAATGTTGAGTGCTAGAGTTTTGTGCAAGCAATTTAAGGTCGCAACTCTTGTCCCAAAGATAGCAGGCTTCATTCAGTGATTGAAACAAATATTATTAACATTAATTGAAGTTTTCCAGTGTATAGAGCCGACACTGAGCGCTCCGAGCGAGCTGTGCTGTGCTAAACATGGAACTTTTCCTTGACATGAAACGATAAATAATCACACCAGTGGAAGTGCATGAAACTGCTGTATCTAACCTTATCCATATCTATTCAGTCAGTCCAGTAGCCTACACTTTAGTAATGTTTCTGTTTGTTGCTAGTGGTCGAATGGTATGCTAACTGTATCTTACATAGCTTGCATACTATCTCGCGGCTCCACAATTTTACCTTCTACCGACCAAAATCCAAAGTACTTCCAGACATGGCTTTTTAGATTTCGGGGGGTTAAAATCACTTTCTCTGCTGCGGTCGAGTTGGGCTCGGCACTTCCTGCCATCTTCCATGTAACGTTAAGTCAACTTTTTTTTGTCTCACTCGCAAAGCAGACAGCCGCGCCGCGTTACATGTGGGCGTGTTTTTCCCATAGACTGTAAAAAAAGTTTTTCCCACATTCTAATATAAATTTTCACCTTCAAATGTCTGTTTTTTAAACTATTCGAATTTAGAGTATTCGTTGACAGCCCTAATTGGGAGACCCCTTGCTAGGGTGACCACCATCAAACGAACCAAATGTGGGACGATTATAAGTTTGTGTGGGACAATGTGGGACATGTTACCAACGCTAAAACATAACGTCTATCTAACTTAATAAAAACATTTGTATTCTGCCTTTCAGCTGATAAAAATGATTTGTTCTTTAGTCCCTTCCAGAAAACACCACATCACAATGTAACAAACATGTCTTTATTTTTACATGTCATTTAAATTCAACATCACTGAGCCCAAAGGCATCATGCAGATAACTATTTTTGAAACAGTTCTGACCAAATCCAACTAAAATTAAACAAAATATAAAACAACATGAAATTACATTGACAGTCTTATATGTTAAGAATATATTAAACCAAAAACTTTCATATTTTTAGACCTAATTATCCATTTGTTTTCTGACAGGGAACCCATGGAACGAATCAGCGGTCCATATTTTGAGATTGACAGCCGTCACAACCTACCAGTGACCGTGTTTACTCCTTTCTTCTCAACCATTGGATAGGATTTAAAAACGGCTGTTGTATTTGCACTTCTGACGAAGCGCTGTTAAATATAGGTGGAAAACTATGCCGCAAAAATAATAAATAAAATGCTTTCTTAAAAAGGCAAAAGATCGCATGCACGTTTTCTTAATATGATCATTAAAAACCAACAGACTGATGGAAATGCGGGACGTTTTCTCAATATGCGACGTGCGGGACAAGGGGTGAAAATGCTGTGCGGTACAACGCAAAGCGGGACGGGTGGTCACCCTACCCCTTGCTCTCCATCCGGCTGGTCGACACTCGCTGACCAGTCCCTCGTACTTGGCGAGCTTCCTCTCAGAGGCTCTTCTAGACGGTCTTCCCAAGGCCTGTGAGCTCCAGCAGAACCACTTGTATGCTGGACTCAGACAAGAGAACGACATCTGGTCTTATTCATATTTAATAGGAAAAAGTGGTGACGGGAAGGCAAAGATTCAAACCGTAATCAAAGGACAAAAAACAGGAAAACAAAGCAAGGTTCAGAGGCAGATATGAGCCTTGAACTTCTTGATAATGCTATAGAGAAAATGTCTGAGACGTCAGACAAATAATTCAGTTTTCTTTCTTTTGTTCATGCTCTCAAACGGGTTGATCACGCAAATAACTGAAAAGACTCAAAGCCTCCCGCTGAACTTGCTTAATCGGGTTTTCAACTACTTTTAAAGGGTGCTAATAACATTGTCTGGGCCATTTTAGGATTTTCTGTGAAATTACTATTTATTTTGTATTAGGTTTTGTTCAGTTGCACACAGAAGACATAAATGTGTGGATAACCGTTTATTTTAAGTTTCTGGAAGAGATTGTGGGTTATTTGGGAAAAAGTGCCAGGTGCCAATATTTTGGGCCGCCATTGTACAGTAGCATGTCAATCAAAAGTAAAATTGTGTGTATTTAATTGTTTTTCTTTGTCATGTGTTGTTTCGACTTGCAGTCACTGATGACAGTGAGGAATGGATGTATGAAGACGACACCTTGTCTCTCTCTGCTGAAAATTCGTGAGCCTGAACTACGTTTCATAAAATGTCCTCAGTTCATCTGAACTTTACACGCATCTCTAACCTCGTCTCTCTCTCTCTTATTTCCAGGAGTCAGATTAAAGCGGTGTCGATGCCTGAGATCTGTAAGTGTGCACTGTTGCTCTCTGCGTTGAGCTGTATGTACAGTACAGTGCTGTGTTGTGGATTACTCCATGTGTTTCCTCTCTCTTCTCAGTTGACAGCACCTCTTCTGCTCATCAGACGTTCAGTGACTGGAGTATCGAAGACGCCCACACACAGTGAGAAACACAACTCTCCAGTCTGTCCACACACAGTGAGAAACACAACTCTCCGGTCTGTCCACACACAGTGAGAAACACAACTCTCCGGTCTGTCCACATGAGTGATTGAGGACAGTTGTGGAGAGATATCCAGCAGTAGTTAAGACAGGCGTTGTGGTGTTCATTCATGTAGAAAGGCCATGCGTTAGACATGAAGCTCAAAAAGATTAAATTCTCTCCTAAAGGTATATGCTTTTATCGCTTCATTTTAGCTTTCACCTTATTACGATAGTACCCTTTTAACATCCACTAACTATACGTAACTACATGTCAACTAACTCTCTGCTGAGTTGTAGTAGACTGTTAGGTTCAGGTTAGTAGAATAAGTTGACATTTACTAGTAGTTAATAGACTGTCTGAAGTGGACTATCGATATGTAAGGGATAATGTAGAGCGAGGCGGTTGTTATAGCGAACACAACCTCGTCGGGCTTCACATCGGGGTCTTGAATCAGCCCGACAGGGTTGTGTTCGCTATAACAACCGCCTCGCTCTACATTATCCCTTACATGTTGATAGTCCACTTCAGACAGTCTGTAGACATGGCTACCTACCAAATAAATCAATAATTTGACACAAAATATTTATTTAAAAAGGAGTTTATTGATTTAAAAACGATTGTTTTGCTTCCGTTAAAAAGTCCATGGCAACGCTCTGTTTTTCATGGCAACGGTGTTATCCTTGGCAACGGTGTTTTATCCTTAGCAACGGTGTTTTATCCTTAGCAACGGTGTGCTATCCTTAGCAGCGGTGTGATATCCTTAGCAGCGGGTGTGTTATCCTTAGCAACGGTGTGTTATCCTTAGCAACGGTGTGTTATCCTTAGCAACGCTGTGTTATCCTTAGCAACAGTGTTTTATCCTTAGCAACGATGTGTTATCCTTAGCAACGATGTGTTATCCTTAGCAACGGTGTGTTATCCTTAGCAACGGTGTGATCAAGAAATAACAGACAGCATTCTACATTAGAATTCAACCAAGCCATGTAATAAACGGTGTTATTTCATAGTTATATACATTATTTGCAATAAAATGTATATTTCTTTCATTGAACATTTGCAACTTTTTCGTCAGCACTGATGATCCAACTAAGTGATGATAGTCACTATTTCTTGTCCCATCGATTCCTTGCTAGTAATGAAACTCATGCAATCTCTGTTGTGTTTGTTTGAATCTGAGTTTGATATCTTTCACAGAAATGGAGACAGTCCAGTGTGTGTGTGTGTGTGTGTGTGTGTGTGTTAATGTCCCGTCTCTCTGTGTTCGTGACAGAGAGGCAGAAAACTTCCAGTTCGCAGACATCGATCATCTTCCTCCTCCGGCACTTTACGCTGACTCTCTTTGAGCCTGAGGTGAGATTTATTATCTCAGTTGTTTTGCGATCGATCACGCTGTTTCCAGTCATTTCTTGCTGATAGTTTTCTGATCAAACTTCCACTTGTTGGTGAAGCGATGGGTTAGTGTGACGTTGTTCCAGAGAGGCGTGTTTCAGAGCTTCTGGCCCGACGGTGGAAACGCGGCTAATGCTAACAGGCTTTGCAAAATCAGTACTTTATTCTATGATGATTCAACGTTGATGCAAGACTGACAGTCCACCTAAAAATGAGAATTCGGTCATCATTTGCACACTCATATCATTCCACACCTGTGTGACTTTCTTCTTCTATTAAGAGTAGTGATTAGTAAGCATTGAGAAAGGTCCCCGAAACATTTGCCATTTTTAGTAGTGGTTTTATCTCGCAATTGTTGGCTTTCCTTCATTGTGAGAATGTGCAAAACTTTTAAATCTGTATCCTTTCTTCTGTGGAGCACGTAGATAGGAAGATGTTTTGAAGAATGTTGATAACTAAACAGTTTCGGTTCAGATCAACTTCCACACTATGGACAAACAATACACTGGAAGTCAATGGGAGCAAAACTGTTTGGTTATCAACATTCCTCAACAACTCCTCTTTTGCGTTCACCATAATAAATAAAAGCCTACAGGATAGGAACGGCATGGGTGAGATGACAATGTTCACTTTGTGGTGAACTCACTCTAATTACCCGCATTGATGGGTAAGATGAAAGTAAAACAGTGTATGTTCTTTTCAGCCACTGAACCATCAGAAACCATCCGTTATATTTTAGAAACGCGCAAGTCTCTGACATCTTTTTTCCCTTCCACAGTGATGTTGAGTTCATACCTCGATCAAAACAGAGGAAATCCACATTTCTTCAGGAGCTGGCGTCTGGAAGATGACCATCTAGCTCTGGGCTTTAGTTTAACAATTCGCCAGTCCTGTTTCCGAAGACTTGGTCATCAAAGTGGACTTGTGAAGTTTGAAGCGTTACATTGGCACTGAGCAGCGAGGGCTCGGTTGAGGATGAACAACACAATGGCAGTTTAGGGGTTTTAATGAATGAGGGTGTGGCACTTCGTCATATAAACTATTGAATGAATTGCAAAAGTCATTGAGAGTAACTTGTGCATGTTATCGATAAATACACCTTTGCTTTTGTCTTTGTGCATCTCATTGTGTGGGAACTTTGGAAGTTGGTGGTTTGATTACATGTTTGTTTATAAATGAAAACACAACTTGTAAATGTTGGCATAAAATAAATGGATCCAGCAGTGAGTCTGACTTTTTTTCTTCTTTTTCTCTCTCTAATGAATGAATCTGTGATAAAACTTTGCATTATGACGTGTGATGTACTGTACTGTAATTATACTAAAATCATACTGTACTACACTGTAAAAAATGAGTCATGGCATTTTTCATTAAAGTGAATTTGATAATTAAAAATGTACATTTCAATAATGAAATTGTGGTTTAGTATTTGATAGAAAATATTGAGAAGATTTTCCTAATAAAACCACTAGATAAATTCTCCTCTTTTATGTAAGGAAATGTCTGCAATTTTGAGGTTTGATTTGAAAAACAAAATTAGCTAATACAATTAAGGAAATTACTTGTGTGAGTAAATGAGAAAATTTTCATTTTTGGCTGAACTATCCCTTTAAATTAGATTAAAAGTTTAAATATAATTGCCCATTGTATCATTTTTGTATTTGTACAAATATGTATTCATATTAACTCGTATTTATTTCGCTGTTTAATTACTCTCATTTGATGACTTTCATTTTAAGGGCGGCACTGTTTTTAAACCTATATGCACCAAAATAATAATAATGATGATAATTTTTTACACACTGGAACATGAAAAAGTAAACAAACAAAACTAACCGGGAATCTTCCGTAGACAGTAAAAGCCCCGCCCATTCAGGGTCGCTCGCAGACAGGAAGTTGGTCCGCAGCGTATTCCTTCCGGCCGGAACACGGAACAACGGTGTGAGTAAATGAATGACTGCAGCTGCAGACGAAACTGGACTGTAATGTTTGATATGTCAAGGTAACCACACGATATAAAGGGACGTTAGTATTCTTTAGTTTATCTGAAAGCCATCACTCATTTTGTGATTGTTCTAAAGGCTTTTACAATGTCTTTTCGCAGGGGATGAGCTAGTGTCTGCATTCACACAGCAGTTAACGCTGAATAAACCACACTGATACTGCAGGTAATTATCCTTAATAATGATAACTTTATGGTTATTGTGTAATGTATTTTCATTTCACTGCATTTGCTGTGTATGGCTCCTGCTGGTGTTTCAGTTTCATAATCGACTCCCTCTCATCACTAGCTTTCATTCATTTTGACATCGCCATTTAATAGATTTATTATTACGTTATAATAATGACTTAAATCAAAAACATTATTGTTAGCATTACACAAACATTTGGACTTGTTATATGTCAGTTACAGAGCTGTTACTCCTGAGACTGAGAACATATGAATCAAATCTGCAGAACACGATTATTATTATTAGTAATTTGTGTTTTAGTTTTTCTTTCTTTAAAGCATTGGTTCTCTGTGTATACACATTGGGCCGTTTGAGTCAAATTGCTTGTTTTCCCAAGCAGTGTTTTTGTGTGTTGGTTTTAAACACCTTTATTAATTCTGTCCTCTAAACTAAATGAACTATTTCACCATATTTTTGCTATGAAACATTACCATGCGAAGATGTCTTTTATTTCCTGGGCAATAAAGGTGAATAAACACCTTCAGTTATAACAAGTGAGCTATTATACAGTGTTTCCATATTCTTTACGATGGAGATGTGTATTTCTGTGTATTTTAGAGTGTTTTATGGACAGCACTAACGGTTTTGAAAGTGCTGTGTGAATAACAGTTGAGTTGAGATGTTGTTCCCCGTGATTAGGTGTCTGTTGAAGCGCGGCAGTAGACCGTCATCATGGGTCTGTTGTCTGACCCGAATCGCAGGAAAGCCCTGACCAACCTCTTGACCCGCCTCAACACACCCATATGGTAGGTGTCTGCCAGCCAGACGAATGTAAAGTGTGGTATGAATGTACAAATATCTATTGTAACTATTCTGGTCTCATTGGGCCGGAGCGCATTAGGGGTTTTCTGTGAGAACGGTGTCGTGTTAGCGGCCCTTAAGTTAATAACTAATGATCGTTGCGAGGAAGTGAATCCATCAAATCTAACTTTAGCTGGACAATAACTTTATTCTAGATCTGCTGTAAAGCCAAACAATCTGTTACTGTAATTTCTATTATCACTGTAAAGCTGCTTTGAAACGATCTATATTGTTAATAGCGCTGTATAAATGAAGGCGGCTTGAGTTTCTGTGTAGTCTCAACTTTGATATGACCGCATTGCCATACTATGTCATCACTTCCTGTTCCACATTTGGTTCTCCTCACTGTTTATCCAGTATGGTGTGCTACCTGGCGGCCATCGTGTGGTTCATGGGCCTGGCGTTCGAGCCCTTCACGCTGCGCACGTACATGTCGGAGAACGCCATGGGGTCCACCATGGTGGAGGAGCGCTTCTCCGCGGGGGAGCGGGCGCTGGCCACGGCCAAGGAGTTCGCCGCTCACAAGAGGAAGGCCGGGTGAGTAGATCACCGCAGCGTCTGAGCAACACCAGGAGCTTGCTGTGTAATTATGCTTTTGCGGATGTTTCCTTTCATGTAGTGTGTAATATTGCTGTTTGGGACTGTCAAAGGTTGCAGAGTTTCAGAGATTAAAGTGCAGATAAATTTAGTTATTGTCTGTCAAAAGAAAAAATCGATTCTGAACCTGAAACAAGTCGTCAGTAACTCCAGTCTCACTTCCTGCTGAACCTACGTAGGTGTGCAGCTCATTTGCATAATGCCAGCCTGGGATCTTCATTGGCTGAACAGCGTCTCTTTGCCCCGCCCTCAAACACTGTAGTGTGTCTGAGACTGGAGGAGTTTAGTTTGTGTTGTTCATGTCGAGAAGCGCTGATAAAAAAAACATTTGCTAAAGCAAATCCACTTTGATGAGATTGATACAGTAAAAATAAAATCTGGTTCTGAAATTCAGAAATTCAAAAAACATGAGCTTTAAGTTGTAGACCAATCACAACAGACTGGACCATCTGACCAATCAGAGCGGAGGACGCTCTCTAAAGAAAGGGCTTGGAGAGGCCGGATCCTTTATTGGATCGTTTCAGACCCTGTGAGAAAAGAGGTGATGCTGCAGTGGATATTATGAGAATATGAAAGTTTTTATTTTATTTTATATAACCTTGGATGCATGTAAACATATATAGTATGAGACTCCAAAACAGAATTGGCAACCTTTAAAATAGCCGAATAGGGGGCACTTTAAAGTCGGCATGAAACGAAAGTTGCGACAGTCTTTTCTTCCCTATTGTGAGTGACTACACTATATACTGTACTGTACTGTACTATAGTCTATAACTGAGTGAAGCGCTTCTGGAACAAGAAGCGCTTGTCTGTGAGGAATTGATTGGATGGTTGTGGTTTGCTATTGGCTGATCTCATGTGAGTGACAGGATTGCCCCGCCCTCATCATCAGAGAAGAGAAGCGCTGTCTGATTCAAGATTACCAGGAACATGAATTTAAAACAATGATGTGCATATGTGTGACCCTGCCTGGACCACACAGCCAATCACGAGTCGCACGCGTATATAGGGTGACCACCCGTCCCGCTTTGCGTTGTACCGCACAGCATTTTCACCCCTTGTCCCGCACGTCGCATATTGAGAAAACGTCCCGCATTTCCATCAGTCTGTTGGTTTTTAATGATCCTATTAAGAAAACGTGCATGCGATCTTTTGCCTTTTTAAGAAAGCATTTTATTTATTATTTTTGCGGCGTAGTTTTCCACCTATATTTAACAGCGCTTCGTCAGAAGTGCAAATACAACAGCCGTTTTTAAATCCTATCCAATGGTTGAGAAGAAAGGAGTAAACACGGTCACTGGTAGGTTGTGACGGCTGTCAATCTCAAAATATGGACCGCTGATTCGTTCCATGGGTTCCCTGTCAGAAAACAAATGGATAATTAGGTCTAAAAATATGAAAGTTTTTGGTTTAATATATTCTTAACATATAAGACTGTCAATGTAATTTCATGTTGTTTTATATTTTGTTTATTTTGTTGGATTTTAGTTGGATTTGGTCAGAACTGTTTCAAAAATAGTGATCTGCATGATGCCTTTGGGCTCAGTGATGTTGAATTTAAATGACGTAAAATAAAGACATGTTTGTTACATTGTGATGTGGTGTTTTCTGGAAGGGACTAAAGAACAAATATTTTTTATCAGCTGAAAGGCAGAATACAAATGTTTTTATTAAGTTAGATAGACGTTATGTTTTAGCGTTGGTAACATGTCCCACATTGTCCCACACAAACTTATAATCGTCCCACATTTGGTTCGTTTGATGGTGGTCACCCTACGCGTATATCTGTGGCAATAGCCAACACTACATTGTATGGGTCAAAATTATCCATTTTTCTTTTATGCCAAAAATCATGAGGATATTAAGATCATGTTCCATGAAGATATTTAGTAAATTTCCTACTGTAAATATATAAAACATGTATTTTTGTGAGTGAGTGCAGCACAATCGTGAACATAAATGCACAACTTTAAAGGAGATTTTCTCAATGTTTAAATTTTTTTGCTCCTCAGATTCCAGATTTTCAATAGTTGTATCTCGACCAAATATTGTCCTATCAAAACCTGTACACAATATGCACGCTCATTCTCAATTACCATAAACCCCGCCCATTAAATCTGACTGACAACCATATATGGGCATCATATTATGACACCAAACGCAGGATTTCAACATGACTTCTCAAAAGCAATTGAAAAAGAAAAATTTCTCATTATCAGATAATATTTTATTATCAGAAGTTCATTCAAAACGCCACATTTTATTTTCAAGAGTACATAGGCGCATCAGGTCCTAAAAAAATGAAGCGTGGCAGATATTACAGACGCAGTTACTGGAGTTTCATCTGTTAATCGAACAGTCCCAGAAGTGAAGAGAAAATGGTTCGACATGAAGCTCGACTGCAAAAAACTAATTAGTTCACTTCGAACAAATATAGCCCAGCTCTATTGAAAGCAATTAATTATTTGATTAAAGTGATCCGTTTGCAGATGCAATCACTGGCTCTCATAATACAAGTAAAAAAGAAAAACCGAATGTAATTACTATATATCATATTTTTTCAAAATGCTGTGTAAATATGTACCTGATTAAGGTGAATTAAAATGCAGCCTTATTAATGAGCAAAGCGTGCGGATGTTAAACGCATATGTACGCGTGGCTGGGAGCAGGGGTAGATTTCTTTCGTACCAACTAACATTTGGAAAATATGAACATTTTAATGAATCCGAAAATGTACGCCAGAACCACTTTACACACGATTTACACAAGAATTCGTTCTGCTCGTGTTTCATGAATGAGACCCAATGAGTCTATATAATATATTAGTTTCACCTTTTAAGTTGAATTACTGAAATAAATGAACTTTTGCACCATATTCTCATTTTTCCAGTTTCACCTGTACTGTAATATTGCATTAAAAAAAACAAGAATTGACCATGTAGTGCGTGAGGAGTAACGTGTGTGTGTGTGTGTGTGTGTGTGCAGTGGGATGCCGGTGGACTGGTTGGTGAAGACGATGCAGACTCGAGGACTGGAGGTGTTCACCCAGAGCTTCTCCCGCAAGCTGCCGTTCCCCGACGAGAACAAGGAGAGATATGTGAGTCTGTCACGGTTTTAGCCTCGATAATGCACATTACCTGTACTGACGGAAAGCGGTTTTATTATGCAGAACATCATTTGGTTACACTTTATTTTAATGTGTCCCTGGTACAGTGTAATTATAGATTTAAGTACTGAGTAATAATAATTGCATGCATGTACTTACTATAGGGTTAGGGTTTGGTTGAGGGTTAGTTGCATGTAATTATGCATAATTTACTGTTATTACTATGGTAAATACATGTAACATATGTAACAAGGACACAGTAAAATAAAGTGTTACCAATAATTTTGTTACTCTTGTTTTTTTAAATACATTAAACATGAAAGCAATGCCAGTTGCTAAATGCCTGAGTCTCCAGAATGAAGTAAATCTGATTCAGTAATGAGGAATAAAGTGTTTTCTTCCCGTGTGTTTTGCTCAGATGGTCCGAGGCACGAATGTGTACGGGATCTTGCGAGCTCCTCGAGCTCCTCGCACTGAGGCTCTGGTCATCAGCGCCCCCTGCAGTCCTGGAGACAGCAACAACCAGGCGGTCGGCCTTCTGCTGGCGCTCGCGCAGTACTTCAGGAGTAAGGCACTGGTGACGCTGGGAAACTGGGCTGTGCGGCGGAGCCCTGTTTACTCTCACTATTAAGAGGCGTTTTGGTGGATCGGATCACAAGTAGACGAGAGACACATTCCCGTTTACACCTTGTGTTTTAATCCGGCTCTTGTGTCCACGTTCACCCACTTCTGTCCTGATGTCTTCGAGGGGAGGGTCTATGGCCGGGTAAATGTAGTGTTTTTTTCAGATCTCTCAATCTAATGGACGAAATGAGCTCGTGCAATTTACACATGAACACGACCGGAGACGACAGAAAAACACACAGCAGGGTCCCCGCGGATCCCTAAAAAGTCTTAAATTCGATTTTTTCAATTTAAGGCCATAAATAGTTTTATTTTTACTTATGAAAGGTCTTAAAACTGTGCACAATTGCAAATGTGCTATTTATTTTATTCAACAGTTAAATTAACAATAAAGTCAACATTGTGAGTTACTTTTTTGGACACAATATTGTAAATTTTCACTTTATATCGCCGACGAAAATTTCATAATGAAGCCGTAGTCCAACAGACAGCTATTTTAATTTTTTTTATATACTTAAATCCGCGTTTTGAACGAATTATTTTAACAATTCAATGAACAATCACTTGTTTTTCTGAATGAATCGGCCATTTGAACAAATCGGTTGAATAAGTGATTCCAACAACTCGCTTAAGACAGTGACTTGCTGCCACCTACTGGTGGGTTTAGTTTCATATTTAAAGTACCCTTTAATTAAAACGTTAAAATTATAAATAATTTCATATTTAAATATTGAATAGCTTTATTTATGCAATTGCAAATTAAGTGTAAATATATTAAGCTAATGCCAGTTCGGATGCCGCTTCTGTCACCTCTGCACTGCAAGGATGGATTTAAATTGAATTATTTAATTTGACAGTGGTACTGTCTTATTCTAATATAATTTGAATGTTAGAATTTGACATAAAAGGTGATGCATACCTCTAAATACATTTAGATACAATGTCCATATTTGGGTGAAAATGCCCCTGGAAATCAATTTAAGGTGCCCCTTAATAAAAATGTTAATTTCAGTCTGCTGTCAACAACAGGCCTAAACCAGCCAGGGTACCAGTACAAAACCACAATCAGTAAAATATAATCTAATTATTATCAACAAAACGTTGAAAATATCGAGAAATATTTTTGTCAATATTGCGCACCCCCAATGTACGGTATTAATTTTGATTTCTTCAGGTCTTAAAAAGCCTTAAACTTGACTTTAATAATTGTGCAGCTACCCTGCATAGAGAGCATCAGCTTTAGTTTCTGCTCTGATCGTCTCAAGACCAGCCGAACGCTGTGAGTGTGTGTGTTAGAAATCAGGAATGATGAGAGAACGTTGTGTTTGCTACGTTTTTCATCTTCAAACCAAACAAGCTCAAAACATTTAAACCCCGTCTACACCTGTCGTCCGCTTGTGATCCGATCTACAGAAACGCATCCTAACACCAGCAGTAAACAGGGCCGGAGTGTCTGTGTCTGCACAGATCTCAATGCCGCTGGGAAAGTGGGCGGGGTCTGTGTATGTATCCGGGTGCAGCCGGAAGTGGGCGGGGTCTGTGTATGTATCCGGGTGCAGCCGGAAGTGGGCGGGGTCTGTGTATGTATCCGGGTGCAGCCGGAAGTGGGCGGGGTCTGTGTATGTATCCGGGTGCAGCCGGAAGTGGGCGGGGTCTGTGTATGTATCCGGGTGCAGCCGGAAGTGGGCGGGGTCTGTGTATGTATCCGGGTGCAGCCGGAAGTGGGCGGGGTCTGTGTATGTATCCGGGTGCAGCCGGAAGTGGGCGGGGCTTAAGACAAAAGTCCGTCAAATTACATGAGAATCCAGTTGTAAATGTTGTTCTCTCCATAGTTTAAATTTAACAAGTTTAACTCAATATTACTCATTATAACTTTTTTTTATAATTACATTTCTTTAAATATCTTCTAATTTAAACAATAATATGAAATGTTATATAAAAGGGGGATCAAAATCTTTCCTTTTAATTGTATCTTTGAATACAGAATTGCCACTTAAATAAGAGGACTCGATGTACAATAGCTGATCAGACAACATGAAATATTCAGTGAGTGAAAGTGGCTGAAACCATCTTCTTTACTATTCATGGAAATGCAAATCTGAACAATTTAAAAGGATACATTACTCTTCGAGAGAGTGAGACTAGGAAGAAATCTATCATGTGTCATTGTACAAGGTGTAAAACATTTAAATACACATCAAGTAGTAGAAGATGTGTATGCTGTAGTATTTCAGTTCAGAAAGACGGACTGCACGTGTATCCCTTAATCTGACGGAAAGCATCTCTGGTCTGCCAAAACTCCTTGATATTCTGAGTTAGATTGCAGATTTGTCCTGGACATTATTAAGCGGAGTATTCGGCCATTACTTTGACTATTGAAGTGATTCGGTTCAAAAGTCTTTATTTGTCGAGAAATAGCTTGAACTCTCTGGAGAATCTCATGAAATGTCAAGAGTAAAATGACTGCAATGTGCCCTAAAATATCCACATTTCTCTGGTGCATAAAAAAGAGACAATGAAAATGTGCTTAATGTGAGAACAGCTGTTTAAAGTGTGTTTATCATATTTATTGCACCACCTGGTGTTTGATCGCACCAGTTTTTACATTAATTCACGATTACGCAGTATTTAGAAAATTGGGCAGTTTGTTCAAGATATAATATAAAGGAATTATGCAATTTCCGTAACTATTCATAATCCTGGGGAATTCAAAGTTTAATGTTTTTGGTAAATATGGTCTCCAAAAATCTCCCTTAACTAGTTGTACTAAAATTCAGCAAAAATGAATCATAAAATCAGAGAAACTATTTCAAAAAATTGTGGTTCTTTTTTATTTTTTTATTGTATTGTGCCACCAAGTGGCCAAGCCCTGCAAAATAATGTTTCGTTTGCATTGATAAACTAAAAATGGTCAAAATATAATTACGGTTCAGCATGATTAATAAGCTTTGATTGGGCAACTGTTCTAGGGCTTTGTTTGCCTGTGTATATATATATATATATATATATATATATATATATATATATATATATATATATGTGTCCTAGATGGAAGTGACTTCTGAGAGACTGAGAGATTGTGTTTGTTTTATAAGGTTGCATAAAGCATGTGGGTCTGTGCCTAACTGTTGATAGGTTTGCTTTCGGTGTAACGCCCCCTGTTAAAGTCACAATGTTCTGCAATGAGTTAGATCTTCTTTTCTAAATAATTGACTGCTCCACTTCTTCCCCAAAGACCAGGTTTACTGGGCCAAAGACATCATCTTCCTGGTGAACGAGCACGACCTGATCGGCATGCAGGCCTGGCTGGAAGGATACCACCACACTAACATTACAGGTGTGCACAGACGTCCTCAGTTAGGACTCAGGTCATGACAAATTACATCATTTCTAGGGGTGTGCCGAGACCGAGATTTTTGCACATAATTTTATAGAAATCCTCAATGACAAAATTCATGACTGGAAAAGTCTGCAGGTGCAGTTTGAAATGTTTTGACTAATAATCTTATAATGTCATTTCAGTTCTACTTTATGAGTATGAATTATCAAATGCATTGAAACAACAATATACAAGCACTGCGAAAGGTTTTGCCACAAACTCAGCTGACGGGCTTTTCTCCTGTGTATGATTTCACACGAGTCTCTTCAGATCTTACTGTACGTTCACACCGCCGCCGGCGAGAGCGGCAAAATTCGCTCTCGCCGCCCTGCCACCGACGCCGTGAGATTCGGGGACTCTTTGGCGCTCTGACGTAGATTTTAGAATGCGTGATTTTTTTCAAAACTTTATTTAAAGGAGCCGCAAAGCAAATAAGAACTGAACATAAATCAGTATCATATTTTGTGCAGACTGGCCACACGTAGGGTAAAAGTTAACCTATTAAAATCTTTTAAATGTGAAAGTAACAAAACACCAACAATTTCAGACACCTTTTTCCATTCGTCGTTCTTTTTATTAATGTCCCTGTATGTAAACAGGGACAAGTCGCACAATAACGGGAAACCTGCAAAGAAATAATGAACTTTTCCTCCATTTTGCTTAGAAACTAATGTGGTCGGAACCAAAGTTTACAGGATTGTGTTCTCTGGTATCCTCTCAGGCGGAGGACTTCTACATTCTGATTGGTTGCCGCCGAACCGCGTCATAGCTTATTACCATAAAGTTGACAAATTTAAACTCTTCTCGCCGCTCTCGCCGTCCAAGACGCGCCGCGCCGCCCTCGCCACACACACACGCCCTCGCTGTGTGTGTGTGTGTGTGTCCTCACGATTAAACTAATTTCCACAAAATGAACAGAAATAAAACCAGTATAAATATGTAACAAGTAAATGTTTTTTTCTTAGTCTTATTAAGTGCAAGTGCAACCATAATCAAAGTACTCTCTCAGAAAGGGCAAACCGAGGCCAGAGCCAGAACCGCACAGTCCAGAGATGGGCTATTGTAAGCAGCCTAATGTGCGCACATCAGTTTCACTTTCGGATTCGCGATCGCACATACTCTGTGGCGGTGCTGAGCACGTTCTACAAGATGAGACATTTATCAGACGCTCGGGCTCTGTTGCGCAACGAATCCCCCGCCATCGTCAAGTGATCAGGTACCGTATTTTCCGGACTATAAGTCGCTCCGGAGTATAAGTCGCATCAGTTAAAAAATGCGTCATGAAGAGGAAAAAAAAAACATGTATAAGTCGCACTGGACTATAAGTCGCATTTATTTAGAAATATATTTCACAAAATCCAAGACCAAGAACAGACATTTAATCTGGAAAGGCAAGTTATTCAGCTCCACAACAGCATAAATAACATATACCTGGGAGGCTGAATAGGCTAAATTAACATTAGCCAGCGAGTCCAACAAGTTAACGGTAAGCAAGTTCACCAAGCTCCCGATCTCATCCCACATCACTGTACTCTTCATCCTCGGTGTCGTTTCTGAACAACTCCGCTAACTAGAGCGCCCTCTCACGGTTGTAGACGGTAATGTTTTCTCTGAGTTCATCTCAGTCAGTATGAATTCATTTTGATATATAAGTCGCAGGACCAGCAAAACTATGAAAAAAAGTGCGACCTATAGTCTGGAAAATACGGTAACTGTGATTCCTGCTGTGATTCGATCAGTGTGCGCCTGCAACTCGCGCTGGATGAGCAGAGCAGACGTTTACAATAGTTTACAAGGGTCTATATTTTTATCAAAACAGCAAAACGACAGTGTAATGTGAACGTAGCGGTAGCATATTCTCTGCTATTTCACCCTCACGCTACGTCAGGGCGATATCGCGAATCAGCTCTTCACTCGACGAGAAATCTCGTCACATTTTAGTCTCGCGAGATCTTGTCACACCCCTACTAATTTCACAACGGCACTCGGTCTAGCCCTGTTACGGAGTGAATGGCCAGCTGTGTCTGTGGTCACTCACTGTCCCGGCTCTCTCTCTGCTCCAGGGATGCAGTACTCGCCGCTGCAGGGCCGCGCGGGCTCGATTCAAGCCGCGCTCTCGCTGGAGCTCAGCAGTGACGTCATCACCAGCCTGGACCTGGTCCTGGAGGGGCTCAACGGTCAGCTGCCCAACCTGGACCTGGCCAACCTCTTCCACGCCTTCTGCCAGAAGCTGGGAGTGCTCTGCACCATTCAGGGAAAGGTAGGACACACGGGGGAAGTCCCAGTTAGATTACAAATTAAACGGTCTTACATTACAGTCATTATGTTATATAGAACTTGTATTCATAGTTAAGGATGTGGCGTTACGATGTTACGGCTAGATGCTTAACACCAACAGCCAATCATGTGCCTCATATCCACGTGCTTTGGAGAGTTACAGAAACGCCGCGTGTTGGAGGCTATAATACAGTAGAAGCCGTGTCCCAAACACACAACTATAATGTGCTCATTATTGTATGTAGCCTATATGACAGCGAATGTTGCACTTAACTGCATTTTCTTTTTTTTGTAGTGATTCCAATCATATCTAAACCCATCATGTTGAACAGTGCGCATCTGAAGCGCCTCAGCTGAAGGAAATAATACATTTATCTTTAATATATCGGACAAACTTTCTTGTCGGGCCGATAATGATAACATTAAAGATGAACATGTATCCGCCGATAGCGATATGGTGGCCGATATATCTTGCATCCCTAGTTATATTTGTGGTTAGCTAGCAATAGCATGCTTGTATATGCTAATGTAACTAGCAAAAAGACTATAGCTGTGTCCGAAACGACGCATCCACTGTACTCAACCGTGTAGTGTATGAGCTTTATACGCTTATTTTGTCTTTCAACATCGGAGTCTGATGCCCATCCTTAACCTGACCACAGGCTCTACTCGTGTCACTCGTGTAAACACACACACAATAACACACATTTCAACATTTATTCTCCTGGCAAATGAACGCAATCAATCCACACACCTGAAGAATACGAGGATATCCGTTCTGATGTCTTGAAGTCTAGATTATTTTAGAGGCAGTTACAGTCAAACCAAAATGTATTCAGACACCTTCAACATTATCACATTATCACAGTTTATTCACTATAGTTTAGAAAATCAACCGATTACCAAGCAATGCTTAATTGTGTTCAGTCTGTGGTGTAAAACGCATTAGCATTAGCAATTAAAGAAAAAACACTTGATCAGGTCAAAGTGTCGGAATAATTTTTGTTAGTCACTGTGACTCATTATACCTAACAATTATTCAGACAGTTTACTTTATTTTGCTCTCCTCACTTACATAAATTAACTAGTGTCCTGCACACACTACAAAAAAAAAATCAAAAATATCTGTTGTCTGAATAATGTTTGGTTTGACTGTAAATGTGAATAGCTCAGAATCATGTTTGCGATATGCGGCTGCGTTTGCTTCGGGGGAAGTTTGAATCGGAAGCTCAATGTTCACGACAGCGATCCTCAACGGCTCCAAACTAATGTACTGATTTCAGTGTGAGACGCTCCGTGTTCTCCAGAGTGTCTGTGAACGAGGCTTCGCGTGGAGACTGGCCAGCGAGACACTGCTTGCTGAACACGCCAGGACTGGTGTTGCTTGTGTGTCCGCAGCTCCAGAGGAACGACTGGGACACGGCGGAGGGCTACACCCACGCGGCTCAGACCATGATGCTGATGGTGTTGAAGCAGGCGTGTGGGCGCTCGTGGGGCGATCACGGCCTCTTCCTGCGGTACCACATCGAAGCCGCCTCTATCCAGGGCATCAACAGTTTCAGACACTACAAGATGGACGCCACCACCATTGGCAGGTCGGGTTTGTATTACACAAGAAATTCACCAATGATGTCAAAACCATTTTAAACCATGCTAAACAACCAAACACTGTTTTATGGCAATTGTTCTTACATCAGGATCAAGGTTGAAGCCAGTATTGGGGTAATCGGATAAATTGACCATCCATATGTTGTTCTTCTTTCACCTCCTCAGATTGTTGGAGGGAATGGCCCGTAAACTGAACAATCTCCTGGAGCGTCTTCATCAGTCGTATTTCTTTTACCTCTTGCCTTCTCTCTCTCGGTTTGTCTCCATTGGCTACTATATGCCGGCGTTTGGCCTCCTGGCTGTCATCTTGCTGCTCCGAGTATCCTTTTCAGTCTGTGCGCTTGCTTTTGATCGTCTGTAGGGACTGGCTCTAGTTATTTATTAATGAATAAGCAAAACAGCAAAGGACACGAAGACTCCACTAAGGCCCTCTTTACACGAGAACGCTCGCGGGGTGAAAACATAAAAATATTTTATCAGATATGCCTTTCGTTTAGACGGCGACGGCTTCAAAAAAGTGAAACCACCCTCCAGAGTGGTAATCTTAAAAACGCTCCACCGTCGCGTTCCCGTCTAAAGGGTAAAAACGCAAAAGTCTTCTATATATATATGCTAAATATTTTGCCTGGCAGGACTCCCAGTCCACGCCCTGTTGTGGCTTTGTAATTTAAGGCAGTTAGGAGCAATAACTCCTCCTCGTCTGTCCTGACAAAATTGTCAGCTTTTGCTGTTCGCTTCGCCATGTTGTTGTGTTTTGATTTCGCGCTACTAGCGAGAGAAGTAGAAGCAAAGAACGTATATTGACAAGAAGTGAAAGCCAATAGAACGTTCCATTGCAACACCAGCGCCCAGCAGCAGCCCTACGTTTCCGCCATTTTGGGGTGAAAGCGACTCGGCAGTCCACTACTAGTGATGTGTCGTTCGCGAAGGAGCCGGCTCTAAGAGCCGATTTTTTGAAAAGAGCCGGACTTCCCATCACTATCCACTAGCTTCTTGCTATCGCTATGGCAATATCAGCTGCTTTATATAAAAAGTACATTAAAGATCAAATCCTAACTGAATGATGACAACATATAATAACGTACAATCACTAGACTAGTGATCATCAAATCCCGTTTAACAGTTTATTTCACAGACTTAGACAAGTCTTCTTTTCCCCACAAAACCTTCAGTTTGGTTTGACATTCTTTGAAGTTCAAGTATTAGCATTTCAAACACTGAATTAATACCAATATATAAGTTGCATGCCATAAAGGCCAAATTTACCTGTCAGGGTCTTTGGGAAACCGATGAAAGGCAAGATTTGTACTGCACTGATAGTTTTTGCAGTTTATTGCCGAGCACTGCTTTCTTTTATTCCACTTGGACTTCGTTGTCATTCTGTTTGTTTATGTGTAACTGTTACGGTAACTGTTATCTGTGCTGTTGTCCAGTAACTCCAGTTGGAATCTTCACCCCAAAATGGCGGCCGCGCCACCTAGTGGCTGTTACCCAGAAAGCATCAGAGTTTCGCCTCTTGTTCTTCTATACTCTTTGGTAGAAGGAAGGTTGTACGCAGGCGCGCGGACTTGGTGTTGTTGTGTGGCAGTGCTTCACGTTGCCACCTAGCCGTCTGGAGTGCACACTACATCGAATTTCACACACTTTTGCGTCACCATATGCACGCAGATTTCCCCCCCCATAACGCTTGTCTAAACGCAGAATAAAAAGTGATAACGCAACGCCACTTTTGCGCTTTCTCTTCAGATAATTTCCGCGTAAACATAGCCTAAATGAACACGAGGAAGGCAAGAAAAAATAAACCTAAAATTCTCGGGACAGGAGCACGTGTCCAAATTTTTATCTTAACCGTTCTATTTCATCAGATACGATCTGTAAACAGGGCTTTAAGTGTAAAATACCAAACTTGTCCTTTAATGGACTTCAGTGTGAGCCGGGCTTCAAGATCCTCTACACTATTAACAATTAGACAAGGGACCTTTGTTCCCGCACCTAGATTGGAAATTTGCTTGTGTAATAATTATCGTGGCCCAACTTTTTGTTTAAGATTTTTTTCTGAACAAAACCTATGGAGCAAAATTCAGAATCGAACACTATTTTCCACCAGAAGAGGACGATGTGTTTGTTCGAATCCTTAATTCCCCCTCAGGCGCTGGATCTCTGGGTTCATCTGGGAACGCCGGATCTGGCAGCGGTCGAGGGAGTCAGTGACGCAGAGCCAGTAAGTCTCCTGTTATTTTAAGGTACACCGAGTCTAAGTTTCCCACTTAGTTTTACACCTAAAGAAATGAATATCATTTAAATGTTGATAATCTAAGCAAACAAAATATAATTACACCTAATCATATTTCAGGGTGTCTGTTATCAAGTAAAATTACAAGTCATGGTTTCAAAGCAGCTTTACAGTGTTAAAGAGGAAAATAATGATTCAGTGATGCAAACAAATCTTCAAATCTGCTGTAAAGCAGCTCTAGAAGACAACAGTAAACATTATTATTTGTTATTATAAACACACTCACTGCCCAACAGCACAAGCTTTCCAGCGCAGTTTCCACGGGACGGCACCGCCCGCGCGAGCACCTGCCAAACACCACGACAGACGCGCGGCGGCTACGTTTGCAGCAACATTTTCACCGGAGGAAGAGAAACGCTTAGAAACGCCCATATAGCTAGCACGAAGCCTTCTATTTATAGATGACAAAGACAAACTTTACCAGTACTATGACAAAGGCTACCGGTACTTATCTGAACCAACGTCATGATCATCACCGCCACTATAAAGAAAACGCGTTGAATTTTCACTCGGTGCTATTCAATGACAGTAAAAAAAAAAATATGTGTCGTTATCTCATTGCTGCGTTGCTAAATGATAGCAACTCACCAGGACACTTCACCAACTCTCCACTCGTTCTCCTCGGACCATGCATTTCATCGGCTTTGACGGCCATCAGGCTAGCTTTCCTCCACGTCTCCCCAACGCGACGTCATCGCCGAATTGCGTGAAAAAACCCCGTTAATACCAAAAACTTAAAAAAATGGTATTTAAGACCATTTTTGAGACATTTTAAAAATTATATACATATCTTGAGAGATTTAAGTACCCATTAATCGACAGTGGTGGTTAACCTGCAACATGGCCTTTAAGTTCAAGTTAAAAATTATCAAATGGAAATAAATATTACAAAAAACTAATATAATGACAAAAGTACTAAAAATGTAACAATAAAAACTAATTAAAAATCTTAATAAAACTAATATTACACTGGTCGTGAGGAGGTTACAGTTGGAAGCACTTTGTGGACATTTTTTACAGTCAAGTTTTTACATTAAAGGGGAACTGAAAGGAAATAGGAAATCCAGGTGATATAACAGATGTGTTATCATTGTTATGTGTGGTAGGACACTTAAACTGCTGAAGTAGTTACAAGGGGGAAAACAGTGATATTAGTTTGTTGTTTTGTTACTAGGGCGCAGCCATCTTGAACTTCAACGGTCGTGACGTCACTGGCATGGTAGACTACCTTGACAGCTCCAGCAAAATGTCATATCAAGAGCATAACCGATCGAGAGGGGGGTCTTATTCAATCTTAATCAAGGTTCAAACATTTTGATCTGTCCAACAAGCGAATATAACACCTCCGATGCCATCAAGGACCGAATAACCTGCATAAATGTGACACGGCGGGTCCTGTAAACAAGTTCCACTCACCTCTTAGTTGTTATCGTGATGTTCACCTTCACCGTAGATCACCTTGCTAAACTAATCCGACATCGAGGATGCCATCCAATATATGCAATATCCTTCGGCGACACTCGCAAGATACTTGTTAGTGTGATTTCAGCCGCTTTCAAACTGTGTATGAGAGTTCTTGCCGGTTTAAATTTGACGAGCGCACACGCCTAAACGCAATGCACAAACCGCCAGCGGTCACAGCGCGTGCACTAAACTAAACTCTCTTTATCGTCTTATTGCATTTAAAGTGTCAAAAACACAAGGTTCTGTGTATCAGTCTATCCCTGCATTACTGTAGTTCTCAAAGTGACAGCAGTCTGTATAAGAATCCGTATAGCCTTCGTTTCATTCATACAGTGAAGAATTTGCAGTTTTATTATTTCATTTGATGATTAAATTTCTTACTTAAATGATGTTTATGAATATACTGATACACACAGAACCTTGCGTTCAACCAGCTGGCGGTCTGTGCATGGCGTTTAGGCGCGTGCGCTCGTCAAATTTAAACTGGGAAGGCGCGCCGCCGCGTCTCTCATACACAGTTTGAAAGCGGCTGAAATCACACTAACAAGTATCTTGCAAATGTCGCCGAAGGATATTGCATATATTGGATGGCATCCTCGATGTCGGATTAGTTTAGCAAGGTGATCTACGGTGAAGGTGAACATCACGATAACAACTAAGAGGTGAGTGGAACTTGTTTACAGGACCCGCCGTGTCACATTTATGCAGGTTATTCGGTCCTTGATGGCATCGGAGGTGTTATATTCGCTTGTTGGACAGATCAAAATGTTTGAACCTTGATTAAGATTGAATAAGACCCCCCTCTCGATCGGTTATGCTCTTGATATGACATTTTGCTGGAGCTGTCAAGGTAGTCTACCATGCCAGTGACGTCACGACCGTTGAAGTTCAAGATGGCTGCGCCCTAGTAACAAAACAACAAACTAATATCACTGTTTTCCCCCTTGTAACTACTTCAGCAGTTTAAGTGTCCTACCACACATAACAATGATAACACATCTGTTATATCACCTGGACTTCCTATTTCCTTTCAGTTCCCCTTTAATGTCTCACTCCATTTTTCACATGAACCCAGTCAGTTCCAGATTAATACAATTCTGCCTCGGCTATTTGTTTTTCTCATTCTGCTTCAATTTTAACAATTGTTAAATGCAGAGTAAGCAACACAGTGTCGGCCCAGATCCGGCCCACATCTGGTACACGTGGATCCACGCATGCCGGATCTGGGCAGACACTGTAATGTTGCTGTGTTCACTCTGTTTCATTTAAAGCTATGTTTAATGTATCAGATTCGGGGATTGGTTCCCAGTTGCTCGTAGCGTAACGCTTGTTTCCTGTGTTTCTCTTTAGCCGTCGGGTCCGGGCGTGTTGTCAGTGTTGACCCCAGTGATGATAAGTCACCTGACGGGTGTGGCGCTGTACCTGCTGCCTGTTCATCTGCAGGAGATCGCAGTCGAGCACTTCCCTGTGTCTGAAACTGAGGCTGTGGTGCTCACTGCTATTGCCATCTATACCGCAGGCCTAGCCCTGCCGCACAACACACAACGGTACACACACACTAACTCTTCTTAAAGCCCGAGGTGTACTTCACTGTCCGCCATCAGGAGGGTCCACGTGGACGGTACGCACACAGCAGTGCATGTGCGAGGTGAATGTTGAGATGGAAGAGTGCACTCGGTGGCAGTTGTGATGTACCGTGCAGAAAGAGCTAAAGAGACCGAGCAGTCTCGCGTAGCCAGAGCTTCAGACTGACTGACTCTATTGCAGCTTTTCTTGGCTAAGGGCCCGTTTGACTGACATGTAACGCAACCAACCACAGTTAGTTTTGTTCCGCGTCATGTTTAGGGGCGTGGCTATATAATCTCGATGTCCCTACAATAACAGACCGGCGTGCATCTATTAAATTGTTCATTCAAGAACGTTGTGCAAGTTTACTGCAACAATGGAGCCGCAAACATACAGCGGGGAGAACAAGCATTTGATACACTGCCGATTTTGCAGGTTTTCCTACTTACAAAGCATGTAGAGGTCTGTCATTTTTATCATAGGTACTCTTCAACTGTGAGAGACTGAATCTAAAAATCCAGAAAATCACATTGTATGATTTTTAAATAATTAATTTGCATTTTATTGCATGACATAAGTATTTGATCATCTACCAACCAGTAAGAATTCCAACTCTCACAGACCTGTTAGTTTTTCTTTAAGAAGCCCTCCTGTTCTCCACTCATTACCTGCATTAACTGCACCTGTTTGAACTGGTTACCTGTATAAAAGACACCTGTCCACACACTCGATCAAACAGACTCCAACCTCTCCACAATGGCCAAGACCAGAGAGCTGTGTAAGGACCTCAGGGATAGAGTTGTAGACCTGCACAAGGCTGGGATGGGCTACAGGACAAAAGGCATCAGCTTGGTGAGAAGGCAACAACTGTTGGCGCAATTATTAGAAAATGGAAGAAGTTCAAGATGACGGTCAATCTCCCTCGGTCTGGGGCACCATGCAAGATCTCACCTCGTGGGGCATCAATGATCATGAGGAAGGTGAGGGATCAGCCCAGAACTGCACGGCAGGACCTGGTCAATGACCTGAAGAGAGCTGGGACCACAGTCTCAAAGAAAACCATTAGTAACACACTACGCCGTCATGGATTAAAATCCTGCAGCGCACGCAGGGTCCCCCTGCTCAAGCCAGCGCATGTCCAGGCCCGTCTGAAGTTTGCCAATGAATGATCCAGAGGAGTACTGGGAGAAGGTCATGTGGTCTGATGTGACAAAAATAGAGCTTTTTGGTCTAAACTCCACTCCGTGTTTTGGAGGAAGAACCAAGAGTACAACCCCAAGAACACCATCCCAACCGTGAAGCATGGAGGTGGAAACATCATTCTCTGGGGATGCTTTTCTGCAAAGGGGACAGGGCGACTGCACCGTATCGAGGGGAGGATGGATGGGGCCATGTATCGCGAGATTTTGGCCAACAACCTCCTTCCCTCAGTAAGAGCATTGAAGATGGGTCGTGGCTGGGTCTCCAGCATGACAACGACCCGAAACACACACCCAGGGAAACTGAGGAGTGGCTCCATAAGAAGCATCTCAAGGTCCTGGAGTGGCCTAGCCAGTCCTGAACCCAATAGAAAATCTGTGGAGGAGCTGAGAGTCCGTATTGCCCAGCGACAGCCCCGAAACCTGAAGGATCTGGAGAAGGTCTGTATGGAGGAGTGGGCCTAAATCCCCAGTGTGTGCAAACCTTTGTTTCCAGGCGGACCGATAAAGAATGTGACACACACGTCTCCCGGACATCCTGTAGAATTCAACCAATCAGATCGCGACTTCGAAACTCCTGAAGTGTTTCCAGAAAAGTGTGCCGTATGCATCAGACGTTCAGCCAACGGTCCGTGGGAGTGATGTCTGAGGCTGAGACTATGTTTGTGATAGAAACTGTTTTGATAGCATGTTTTCAAACTATTTTATACTAATTCCTCCAGATATAGTCCTAATTTTAAAGTTTTAGGGTGTGTTCACACTTGTAGTTCAGTTCGCTTGGTTCAAAAGTAGTCCTGGTCCGCCTAGCGTTCACATTGAGACAGAGAGACACGCGTCATAATCTGAAAACCACGCCAACCTGGGGGAAACAATCCAACCCTCTCCACTGACTTTGTATCGCGAGAAGCTGCCTCGTCATTCCCGACTTCACAAAAAAGCTGAACTACGTTTTTATAAGCTGTCGACGAGCGTTTATGGACACAGAAGTGAATACAGACAGAGCGCAACGTGCCATATTACTCTGAGAACTACGCCCACTGGAGGGGAACGGCGACAGGATAGCTTAGCTTACAGAACTATAATATATAAAACTGACATTTGACCTATCAGTGACAACATGTTTTCTGCACGTGTAGTGCACACTGAGTGTCAGGATCCTAATGCTAATGCTTCATCTTATTGCCTGTATCCACTTTTGTGTCCTTAAATGCTGTTTTTTTTCACGGTTCGGTAGCTGGGTTATTTGAGCTTGTTTGCTGTCACACAGCAGCTCTGTCTCTATACACTACGACACAAAGCAGCAGATCCTTCTCCATCGGTTTTGTTTCGGTTCTTGTTCTAAACTTTGCATGCAGTGGCGGATCCGCTACGTTTCTTCTTCTATCCTTGCGAGCGAATGTCCTGTAAGTGCCATGACTCAGTGCTGCCCTCTGGCGTCTGGTAGAGTACAGAAAAAATAAATATTACTGCACATGTGGTGAACTCATCTATCCACGGTTGGGTATACTTTGAAAGCTGAGCGGAACAGGGGAAATTGAAGTATACCCGGGCCTCAATGCCTTTCACACGGTGTCGGATGTTTATTCGCCAACACTGATCATGTGTTTTCTTGTGTCTGTGACAGGTTGCTGTCTGGAGAGGGAACGGAGCAGGGCTGGAAAGTGCTGAAACTGACGGCTTTGCTCTATCTAGCAGCGTTGTTGGGCTGCACAGCCCTCATTAACTTCTCTCTGGGCTTCATCTTGGCCGTCACACTGGTGCCCATCACCGCCAGCATCACGCCACACATGCCCAAGTACAAAACAGTTTCATCAAACACTATTTTATATTTGTCAAGCATGCTCTGAAGATAATCAAATATTTCAAATATTGAAGAAATTACAAATATTTCTAAGACCCACTGGCCATTATAATGAACATCAAACTGAAAATCGTTCCCCTATATATGCATAAATCACCAAACGCAAGTTAAAATTCGGCGTTGGCGAGTATATGAAACAATGTCACTTGCCAGTTTGCCGGTAACATTTTTATGATTTCTAACAATGCAATGTTGTGAACAAACGTGAACAGTTGCCGTGCCAACACTGCATCGTCTGGAAAGTTTGAGCCTTGATCATTTAAATATTCAAGTGCAAGAAGACACAAAAGAGAGTTCATTGTGTTACTTAGACAACTGAGCTCTCTTTCACGTCGTCTTGCACTTGAGGAGACAAATTGACTTTTGTAACTTTAATATAATTAATTAATACGGATGTTTAATTTATACAGTGAAGAATATACAGACTGTTATTACAGAGTGTTTACTTGTCTTTAATGTTTTATATTAGTTAGGCCAGTAAACCACCATCTGAAAACCTCTAGAATAATGTTATATATTTTGTTGAGTTGTTTCAAAGAATGGTTAAAACTGCTTATTTCTCTGGATTTAAACAGTTTAACGTGCGTCGCCTATCAATGACATCATACCCGCGTTCCCCTCGATTTCCTGTGTTATTTTGTAGAAACCATGGAAACACCAAAGACGCTTTAATATATTATGTGTTTTTTAGACAGGGGAGCAACTGTTTGACTGAACACTAATCATTGTCATATAGCTCAGCACAGTTAGTCATTTTGTTTAAATCTCGTATTCTTGATTTACCGCGAGTACCATGTTTACCGCGCCTAATACCGATCTAGCTCACTGCATTGTGTAACCAGTGTCTCTCAGTTGCGAATGCACAGAGTAACATTATAATGCAACACACTCCATTGCATCTAATATGATAAAACAGCGCTGTGTTTCCCCACATACGCATGACTGGAAGAAGCGGAAGCGGTGTCATCATAAAAGCTCCACTGCTCTCGGGGCCGCGTCTCCAATGGCTTTCCTAACGTTAATAAATCGTTACTACATTACTGGTCATCCATGAATATGATGTCTGCCCGAGTCCATCGTATTCTCCACCGGCTGTAGAGGTGAAGACAACTACTCCCATGATTCAGCAAAATCATCAAGCTACGCCTTTGTTTTCAATAAACGACCTCCAGTGGTGAAAAATTACATAGTGTGCCTTTAAGACACATTTACAGATAGATTAGAAAAAAGAAAGAAGAAACGACTGTTGCATTTGTATTACATTCTGCTTTATCAGCCACACAGTGTAAAATGAAACCATATCCGTACTGGCGGGAATAGTTAAACCCAAGAATGGATATATATCTGTGTATAACAACTTTGTGCACTTTTGGTGCTGTATGTATCATTTTTCACTCTACTAAAGCATACGAATACCATCATGATATTTAGGAACAGTGTTGGGCAAGTTACTTCGAAACAGTAATGCGTTATTTATTACTTGTTACTGTCATTTCAAAGTAATTCGTTACATTACAATATTACTGTATTTAAAATGTAAGGCATTACACTACTACTGCATTACTTTTAAGTTACTCTCACCAAAATAACTTCAAATATGGATTTGGCAATCTAAATGTAGCGTATGATGCTCAATTAGCTCATTACACATCCAGTAGAAGGTGATGTGGTATCCGACTGAGCTTGGACCCATAAGAAATTTTACCATGATGTACTATAGTACATACCATGGTATACCATAGTAGTACCATATGGAAGTACCATGGTACCTTACATCTAACCATGGTACATACTATATAGTACTTCAGATATTATCATGGTACCATGGTCATTGCATGGTACTGTAGATGTTACTATGGTACATAGTATGGTACCTCAGATTTACCATGATACCTATCATGGTACATACCATAGTACCTCAGATATAACCATGGTACATACTTAATAGTACTTCAGATATTATCATGGTACCATGATAATATCTGAAGTACTATACTGTACAGTATGTTACTATGGTACATAGTATGGTACCTCAGATTTACCATGGTACATTCTGCCGTACATATTACCATGGTACATACTACCTCAGATATAACCATGGTACCTCAGATATAACCATGGTACCTCAAATATTACCATGGTACTTTGCATGGACGCATGGTACAGACATCTTTTTTACTTTAAGCCCGGGGTAAACTTTAGGCTTAAACTTTAGCAAAAATAAAAATAACTAATGAATAATAACTAAGCCAAATATATATATATATATTTTTAATCATTATTGTGAGTGACTGTCTGCAGTAGTGTGGGCATAGGCCATTTGGTCTATGAACGTGTCATAGATCTCCTAAATCAGTTTTAAATGTATAATTTAATATTAATGAGATTTTTATTTAAGTAATGTTCTAATTCTAGATGTTTGTAAAAGCTGCATGATTTTGACGTGGTTTAATCAATGGCCGTGCGCGTGAACTTTGAACATTCATGTCGCTTTCAAACACTGGAGCGGCCGCGGCGCAGAGTTGCCATGGAAACGGCGCTGTACCACTGCGACTGGTAAGCAGAAACTCCCTCTCTCGCTGTTGAGATTGAGAATGTACTATCCGCTGCAGGCTCACTCATCTCGCTCATCTCGGCTCTGTCTGATTAACGTACAGGAAGTGAAACATTTTGCGCGGACGTTTCTCCTCTGCTGATCTCGCGGTGATTTTGGCGATTTGTATGAAGAAGAAAAAAACTACCACTTTATTCCAGGTTAACTAACAATGCTTGTAACGCGCGTTACTGACATTTGTACCGAGTAAAATATTACTTTTTTCCCCCCTGTAATGCCTTACATTACCGCGTTACAGCAAAAAGCAATGCATTACAGTAATTAATTACTTTTGTAACGCGTTACTCCCAACACTGTTTAGGAAGCATGCGGAGTTCACATACTCGTTATCTAAAAACCCTTCGACAGCCAGTTGTGTTACTTTGAATTGTGCGCTCCGTGTCGTAAAGTCTGTTTTTGATTTGGTCAGTGTGATCTCGCTCACTGCCAGTTCACCCAATAGTATTGCCACCACGGGATGCCAGCAGAAACACAGCGTGTTGCAGCCAGCAAACAAACTGGGTCAGAGTTCGCAGATTCTACTCAACATAAAAAGCCTCGGTATCTAAAAACCTCTATGAACGAGAGCATATTAAAACACGGATAAATCAACCTTGACTTTCATTGTCAATTGCGCTCGTTCCTGTTGCGTGTCCTCAATCTGTTAACCCTCGCGAGTGTCGAGTCTGAGGCGGCGGGGGAAATGGCTCTCTCTGATATTTTGAATTTGGACTGCAGTACCGATTTCCACCACTAGCTGTCAATCTTACAGACTGCAGTATTAACGTTACATGTTGATTTGATTGCCTTCATCAGTCTGTGCTCAGCGATACCGATAACTGCTGAAAAATACTCTTAATACAAGTCTAGGGGCTGTTTACACGACACCGTCTTCAACTAAAAATGTTTAAAAATTATGCGTTTTGGCCGTTCGTTTACACGTCAACAGTGTTTTTGGGCGCCCTGAAAACTCAGTTTTGAAAACGGTCTCTGTGTACACCGCCTTCAGAGATTCTCGTTTTTGCTATGACGTCATGCACATGCGTACCGGTATTACATGTTCAGTTTATAGTGTTTCATCGCCATCTACTGGCCTGGAGGCAGAATGCAGCGTTTTTAGCAGATCCGAGTGAATGATTGTTTTGACAATGTCTGTACGCGGAAACCTCAAAGAAAAAACGTCTCCGTCTGAAATGTGTAAATGTACCCTAAGATATAACCAAATGATATGTCTCGAATCCTGCAGCTAGTGAGTGTTTACTGACAGTCTTTAGCGTGTCGTCCACTAATGCAGTGTTTCGTGTGTGTCAGAGCTCTGAGTGCTGTGGTGATGGTGCTGCTCAGTCCTGCCTTCACCATCCTCTACTGCGTCTTCATCTACCAGGAGCTCATCGAGGCGCCCGTCAGCATCAACGAGGGCTGGATGCTCTTCCTCTCGGTCATCTCGCAGGGCATTCTGGACCACTCGCTCTACGGGTCGCTGGTGTACCCGCTGCTAGCCCTGTTCGTGTACCCCTGCTGGCTGATGTTCTGGAACATCCTCTTCTGGAAGTAGCCAGCTTCTGGTGGAGCGATCCCACGCTGTGCCGATCGCCAAGACTCGTTGTCCGTCTGTGGGCATTGTCTGCTGTTGTTGGTTGGCGGTGAGGAAGATCTAGGCGGTCAGATGTCAGGCGCTGAGAAAGTACGAATAAAGAGTGTTTAATGGTGTGACGTCAACGGTAAGAGTTCTTTGGGTCAAGTATTGAGTGTGTTTTGGGGGAATATAGGGATTTATTTCTTGCCAAATGTTGTAAACCGATTCACAAAATATGGCATGAAGACATAAGTAGGACGGAATGAAATGCAGAAACATTCAAACTCATTAGGAAAGAAATGCAATATTGTCACTAGATGAGTGGACATATTGGTTAATTTATTATCTGGGTAACACTTTATTTTACAGTGTCCTTGTTACACATGTTACATGTACTTACCATAGTAATAATACTAAATGATGCATAATTACATGCAACTAACCCTATATTAAGTACATGTAGTTAATTAACATTACTCAGTACTAATATATAATTACACTGTAACAATGACGTCTTAAAATAAAGTGTAACCCCACTTTACAATAAGGTTCATTAGTTAATGTATTAACTAACATTAACAAAGATTAGTAAATACAGTAACAAATGCTCATTGTTTGTTAATGTTAGTTATTAAAAATCCAGATGTTCATTGTTTGTTCATGTTAGTTCACAGTGCATTAACTAATGCTAAAAAGATTTTAATAACGTATTAGTAAATGTTGAAATTAACAAAGATTAATAAATGCTGTAGAAGTGCAGTTCATTATTAGCTCACATTAACTAATATTAACTAATGAACCTTATTGTAAAGTGTTACCATATCTCATTATAGAAAAGTTGTACATAGTTTTGAACTCATGGGTGCTGGAATATTTTGATCAATATGGTATGATACTCAGAAAGTTTGCACATGATTGTAACCCTCCTCTTTAATGCATTACATCGAGTTTATTTCCTTTGTGCCGGGCAACACTGTCTTCATATGCTCCAATGAATCATGCACATGGCATGGGTCTTTTTGATCATTAAAGGTGAATAAAATTACTTTAAACAAAACGTCAGAGTTACTGCATCTTAATTATTTGATCATTTATATTTAAATCAAGTGGTAATATTAAGGAAACAACCGTTTGAATTGAGAAATATCAGAAAGCATTCAATGGTTTTAGTTGTGATTTCATTAAACAACTTCATTTGAGTTGGATTAAACTTGATTTCATTGATGAATATGCTTTCTGAAACCGTATCATGATACAATATATCCCATGTGTTATGTTGCGGGTCAATTTGACCCGTTTCGATTTTCTAGTTGTTGGAAATACTGGTTAACCTATGTTTTTATTCTTGATATTTTGTGACTTTTTCTCATTTATCATCATGAACATGCATGCAAAGTTTTAACATGCTGATGTCCTTTTGACATATACAAACAAAATTACTATTACGTTCATGATGTTCGCGGGTCAATTTGACCCGCATATTTTAACGCTCTAAGGCAACTGTACCGACCCAAAATAATAACATTTATTGGTTATATTTTGTTATTGTGGCTTTTTTACTACCTTATGAAGCTAAAAAATTAGCTTGTCCATATTTATTTCAATACAGAAAAATATTTTGTCAGCCAGATTGTAAAAATTAGCTATCATTTATTTTTTCAAGCTACCTGAAATAAAATTAAACCTTTGTTTTTTTTTCTTGATATTTTGTGAATTTTCTCATTTATCATCATGAACATGCATGCAAAGTTTCAACATGCTGATGTGTTTTGACATATACAAGCAAAATTACTATACGTTTATATTATTACTAATAGTGTCAATTTGACTCCCATAGACAGCTATTCAAAAGAAACTGTACAGACACAAAATAAAAACATTTATTTTATGTATGGCAGGGCACTTGTGATGTGAGGTATGCCCATCCAAGTGCGGAGAGCAAAACCAGCAGCGTGTGTGAAGATGCAAGAAATTCATATGCAGAAAACACACACTTGCTGTGTGCGCATCATATCAGAAGTAAATTCTTGACTTTATGAAATGAGTCTACAAAACAAAAGTTGAGCCAACTTAGGAAAAGTAACATTATTTTCATTATACAGCTAAATTTAATTGATCAGTTATGATGTTCTAAGCATAAAATGTAAAAAAAAAAAATGAAAACGTAAAAAAAAAAAACAGTATACTGTTAATCAATAATAATAAAATGTTGTCAAAACAAAACAGTTTTAAAAAATGGTTAAAAAACATTTTCATAAATCATATGTTCATATATTTTTTGTTGTTGTAATGTTTGACAAATATTTATGTTAAAAGTTTACAATTTGTACCTGAATCTTTGTTGTTTTTCATAGTGTCCATTTTTGAGGAATTGTATTGAATCCAATTAGGGTCAATTTGACCCGAACCATAAGGGGTGTACACAGAAATCCAACATAACACAAGGGTTAAAGGGATAGTTCACTTTAAAATTAAAATTCTGTCATCATTTACTCACCCTCAAGTTGTTTCAAACCTGTATTCATTTATTTTTTCTGCTGAACACAAAGAAAGATATTTTGAAGAATGTCAGAAACCAAACAGTAGTCTGTACCCATTGACTTCCATAGTAGGAAAAAAAAATACTATGGAAGTCAATGGGTACAGACTACTGTTTGGTAGTCTGTACTACGTGTTACGTAGTACCAACACGTTTAAAAAAAAAAAAAAAAACGTGTTGGTAATCGTGTTACGAGGTGTAAGGTAAAAATATTAGCCCAATGGGGGAAATAATTATAATTAATTATGATCATCAAAACATTTGGATCAAGTAATTGATGGTGCTTGTCTCTGTGACTAGAGACTCTTATTTTGTGAAATGACTTTAATTATGACACTGGACTGAGAATATACAATGCATACATACACTTTTCATACTAACATAATATATGCTTGAGTCAATGATTGTGTATTGTTTAAAGGAACCGTATGTAAGATTGTGGCCAAAACTGGTACTGCAATCACTTTAAAATGACTGTAGAGCGGTGTATCCCCTCCCCCCTCCCCCCTGACTCAAGGTTGCCAGATAGGCTGCAGGACCCAGCAGGAACGTCGGCTGCTACAAGGAGCTTCCAATGGCAAGACTAGAGCAGAGCTGGCAACCCGGATGCTGAAACACTACCGACTTCGTGATTGGTCGATAGGTGGAGGGTGGCGCATCAGGCCAAAACACCACATGACAACATCAACATCAGTTGAGGGCTGCAACTTCACTTTTAAATGACAATATCCTGGCCGGACTACTGTTGTCAGTGATTTGTTGTCAGTGAAGTGTTTGAAATTAACATGATGTTTTAATGTCTACTGACATATCAGGGCCATTTTATGATGAATTGAAATACATTTCTTACATGCGGTTCCTTTAAGTGCTGTTCCTGTCCTCACCATGTCGTTTCACTTCACTGTTGATTTATGTATTGTGTTAAGAATTAAAACAAGACCAGTTACCATGTTAAATGTTTATTGTTTTCAATTAACCACTTGCATAATATAAAATGTCATACTTGCGTACTGGAACATTTTCCCATACCAAACAGACGAAACCCGGTCACAGTAACTGCCAGCATTTTTAAATATCTATTTTCCCGCCAATAGAAGGCACAGTTCATTGTTCTCATGTCAGGGGGAGATTGGGGTTCGGTTTGATTCTTCGTTAAACATTAATGATCAATTGAGTTTGTTTTGTTACCAATGTTTATGTATTTTTGTATTATTCTAACGGTTTATATTTTTGTTACTTTTAAATCCTTTTTTTGTCTTTCTTAAATTTCTTTATTACCTTTAATTACTTAATGGTTTAGTCCAAGTGGGAGGGGCTTATACTTTTTAAGAGGGCCTCTCAGTGTTGTAAAGAGGCTCGTAGAGTGAGTAACTTTGAACTGTTTGTTATTTTTGTTTCTCTTGTTTTTTTTTTAAAATAAACACTGACCTTTGACTTCATCAGCACGTCACTTAATTTTTTTACGCCTCCAAATGCCGGTACATCCAGAGCAGTGGTGCTGCTACTGTTTTAACATCTTTGAGGGCTCTTTGTGGCAGTTGGCACTCCCCGGACTCTGTTACAGTACTGAAGCTTCCAGTGCACATATACAAACATAGTGATAAAAATTATAAGAATACAAATATGAAAATAGTATAAAAGTATAAGGTCACAGTTGGGTTAAGTCAGAATAAACATTTACAGATTATGAACATATTAACAGTATTTTGAATGGAATGAATAAATATAAATATCACCTGAGTTTAGAATATATCGCACCAAACAGTGGGAATATTGTAGTCAATCAATCAAATTTTATTTGTAGAGCGCCTTACAACAGCCAAAGGTGCACAAGGCGCTTTCCAGTAAAACATCAAAAGTCACCAATATATAAAAACATATGTATGTATGTAAAAATAGCAGTTGAGTCGGAGGCTACGTATTAAAAGCTTGTGTTTTCAGCTGTGATTTAAAAACACTCAATACGGTGATGCTTCGTTGGTGTGCTTGAAGTGCGTTCCACAGCTTTGGGCCCTGGACGGCCAATGACCTGCCTCCAAACTTTTTATATTTGAACTTGGGAATGACCAGAGAGGTGAGTTCAGAGGAGCACAAAATCAGATTACTGAGACTCTCACCCTATGTCTTTAATGGCTCTTGGAGCCCCTGGCCCAGTCGTTGAATAGTTAGGCAGATTGGATTAGCATCTATGCAAGGCAAGGCAAGGCAGTTTTATTTATACAGCACGTTTCAGCAGAAGTGCAATTCAAGGTGCTTTACAAAAAAAAAGATTAAATACAAGAATAAGAAATTACAATACAGTAAAGTGAATGAATTCATTAAAAAATAAGCAACATTGAAAAGATAGGTCTTCAACCTTGATTTAAAAGAACAGAGTTGTTGCGAACTTACAGTTATCAGGGAGTTTGTTCCAGATATGTGGAGCATAAAACCTGTACTCTGCTTCCCCCTTTTTGGTTCTGATTCTGGGGACGGCAAGATGATCTGAGAGGTCTGGGTGTTTCGTAGCTTACGTAGCTTTTCATAGCTTACGGTCCTAAGCCGTTTAGTGATTTGTAAACCAGCACAAGTACTTTAAAATCAATTCTTTGTGACACAGGAAGACAGTGTAAAGATCTCAAAACCGGAGTAATGTGATCCATCCTCCTGGTCCCTGTGAGGACCCGAGCAGCGGCATTTTGAATCAGCTGCAACTGTCTGATAGATCTTTTCGGGAGGCCTGTAAAAACACTGTTACAATAGTCAAGTCTACTAAAAATAAAGGCATGGATAAGTTTTTCCAAGTCCTGTTGGCACATAAGTCCTTTAACCCTTGATATATTTTTAAGATGGTAGTAAGCAGACTTTGTTACAGCCTTAACATGATTGTTAAAGCTCAGGTCTGGGTCCATGATTACACCAAGATTTCTGGCTTTGTCGGCTGTTTTTAGGATTGTTGTTGTTTGGAGATGAGTGCTGACTTTTAGGCGTTCGTCTTTTGCTCCAAACACAACCACCTCAGTTTTTTCCTCATTTAATTTTAGTAAATTCTGGCACATCCAATAATTAATTTGTTCAATGCACCTAGCCAGTTCTTGTATTGGCCTGTAGCAGGGCAGGACTTAGGGTGCTGGGGCCCCCTGGGCTTGAGTTTATGTTTGGGCCCTACTTACGCTACAAACATCATTAAGGTAGCACAAATTACACAAGAATTGAAATATGCTTTGAGGTTCTTAGAACAATTAATATGAAACATGCCTATAGTCAAAGTTTAGTGGTAGGCTAATATTAAATAGTCAGTGGTTAAAGTGGGATTTGGCAGGTGGGGGAACCCATTTTGTGTAGGTGCAACAGGGAAAAATGACTCGCCGTGGGACAAAATATTGAGTATCGTTATATAGCAATACTTTTTTGGACAAGAGTGTCACCATGGTGTAGCCATGCACACCAGCCCACATTACCACCCCTTCCACAGTCCCACCCACAGACACAGGCATTCAAATGTGAAGTAGTTTGGGGGGTTCACTCCCGGAGAAAATTTGTATTTCTCGGACCTACATATGTGCAATTTAAGACTTTTGAAGGCCAAAAAAATGGATAAGAAACCGCTTTAAAACCATGTCAGTGGGCATTAGATTATTTGTCAATACCTGCTCTCTCCTCATCTCCATCTTTCTTTTTCTCTCAGTCTCCATATCCTGCCCTATTTCTTCCCCTCCATAAAGCTGAACTTTGGACTGAGTCTTTTCATTTTCGTCTGTGTCAGTGAAGAAAGTAACATAGGCTCAACTGATATTTATATGTTTTATGAGTAATTTTCTTAGACAAGTTAATTTACTCAAGGCTACCAGGAAAGCTGTAGCCTAAGTCACCAATAGGAACCTTCTACAAGCTTTGGAATTTGAAGACGTCTGTTTTTAAATGTTAAAAGTAATTTTAAATACAAATTATAGGCCACGTTTAACGCAGTTGGTGTAATTGGCAGACGTTCCTTGGGCATCATGCGCTGTGCAGCATATGCAGCTATAGCGCACGTAGGTGATTTTGAATTAATATTTCATGTCGATATACAATGGTTACTGTTAAAACTAATTCTGCTATTAATAATATATAATTCTAAGACTGCCGACCCTTTATAGAACAGTGGCAAAAGGAAAATAAATGTCCCGGCGAATATAATTATATGATAATAATGATAATTTATACAGATGTTTCTAAATGTGTGCTCTTTTGGACTAAAAGCCTAATTGAAGCTGTTAGGCCGATCGCAATGGAGCAGATGGATCAACACGCATGTTATTCTTTGTGAAATAAAGATAAATTTCAGGTTAGCGCCGTTTGATTATGGTCTCGAAGCTCTCAGTCGGAGGATATTAAGGCCCGGGGTAATTTTTATCCAGTGCTCGCCTCCATCTTTCAAACTTTCAAACTACTCCGTGAGCGCGAAAAGACGCGTTCGCGCGCACTATAGTGTATTGGATTTTGTTTTCAAGCGCTCAAGTCACTACTTTGGGCTGATTATAGCCCTCGCTCGCACATGGACAGACAGTGGAAATACGGCTAATAATTTCTGAACATCTGGCATTACAAGGTAACCGAACCAAAACAAACAAATGAAAACGGGCAAGGGAGGGGGCCCCCCTACTGGGCTGTAGCCCAGTCAAGCCCAATGGTAAGTCCGGCCTTGTAAACTTGTGTGTCATCCGCATAACTGTGATAACTAATGTTGTTGTCTTCCATAATTTTAGCTAGAGGAAGCATGTAGATATTGAACAGTAGAGGTCCAGGATGGAGCCTTGGGGAACTCCACACATCATACTTGTATACATTTTGAATGACACTGTTATGCTGATGAGATCAGGGGCCTTATTTATAACCGTTGCGAACGCACAAAACAGGCCCTTAAAGAGGCGTACGCTACTTCCGACGATGAAAGTTGTGATTTATAAAAACAAACTTGACGGGGAAAAAATGCACACCTGCACGCAAACACTGACCCATGCGTACAAGTGTCACCGGGGGTGACGAATGTAGGCGGAACCTTTAATTGTGGCTGAGGTTTCCGAGGGGAACGTATTTCCGGTATGGGACCCGGAAGACTCCGGTTCCGGGAACTCCGGACAAAGACGGAGAATTATTAATGAATAATTCAAAACAGGTGCAGGAGGAGAGCGAACGCGGACAGCGATTGGGACACGGGCCATTCGGAGAAGGATAAAAGGGTATCACATTTCCAACTATGGAGGGCGGGGTGGTTCTTTCGGCGGGTGCTTATAGCACCATTGCCTCGGGGTGTTCCTCCCGTTGTGTCTTCCCAGTTCACGGTGTTCAGCGGTCTGGGTTTGGGCGAATCTGGAGGTGTGGAGAGGAGAACCATTGTCGAGAGAGATAAGTGCTGTCCATGTTTGGATTATGATTGGAGGAATATCTTGGAGAATGTGATGATTTCGTGGCATGTAAAAATGGTCTGTCGGGAGCAGGTTTTTTAAAAAAAAATTATTACTTTAATTTTTATTGGAGTTTTTATGACAACAACAACAACAAAAAAGGAAAAGAAAAAAGAAAAACATACATTGAACAAAATCAAAGGAGGCCAAGGAGGAGTTACCTAGTACAATTGAAACAAAAATAAGTCTAGTTGTAAACATCGGAATCACTGATCAATAAACCTTATATTTACAATACTTCTACCATCTTTTGCACAAGTTTACCAGAACCCAATCAGTAGAATCTCACAAAATGAACACACAGTATACAGTTGTATTGGGAAGAACAATTATGCAGTTCTAGGGTCAGAAAATGGGTCCATTTTCTCCATTTTTTCTTAAATGATAATTCTCTTAACTTTATAGTGTTGTTACATTTTTCCATTATAAAAATGCTTTGAATTAAACTTGTCCATTGCTGTAGATCTGGGATGTTCGATTTGAGCCAAAGTCTAGTGATAGCCTTTCGGGCCACGGATAATAAAATCTTGGATAAATACAGGTCCTCCTTCCGCACACTTTCTGTGATGTTTCCGAGAAACATAACCTAACATTCCTTTGGGATATTGTTACCCCAGCACCTTCTGTAAAGTATTGTTAACGATAGTCCAAAATGGTTGGGAGTTGGTGGAGGTCTGGAGTAGACAACATGTTTGATACCATTCCTCCTCCGTGGAGGACAACCTTTAATTCACATTCCCATTTTGCTTTTACATAGAATGTAGTGTTTTTCAAGTTCTCCATCAGACTCAGATATAGTTTAGATAAATCTTATTAGTCTTTTGTTGATAAGCACCTTGCCATGGTGATGCGCTCTCCAGCTGATCAGCCGTGTCGAGTCCTCCACGATCCAGGGGTTCATCCACCTCGATTCCCTCATTTCTCATCTCACGTGCAGCCTCCGTCGGGGTGTGGTACAATCGTGGGCCCGTGTCCCAATGGATTCGAAGTTTGGTGAAAGGTGATTGAAATCGGATGCCTTTGGCCTTTAGCGCACTCTTTATATGTTTATAAGCTCGGCGCTGTTGCACCACAGCCGCGGTATAGTCATGGTCAAAAGCTACGGGCTTGTCTCGTATGGAGCATCTTCTTCTGCCACTTGTTTTTGTAGTACAGTCTCCTTGGTCTTAAATTCAAGAAAGTTCACGATAATGGATCGTGGGGGGGCATCCGCGGTGGGTTTGGGGGCCAAGGGAGCGATGAGCTTGTTGTATTTTGCGGGTCCGTACCCTCGTTGATCAACTTTTCATTTCGAAGTAGGTTTTCAACGAAGGTTATTGTGGAGCTGCCCTCTTCTCCTTCGCGGACCCCGTAAATTCTCAGATTATTCCTTCTCCCCCTTGATTCCAGATCGTTAATCTTGTCCATCATCTTCTTTTGTTCCTTTAGTGATTGTCTGGAGCGCGTCATTAGCTGCCGTTGACCAAGTCTCAAGCCCTCCTATGCGACTCTGGGCTTCTTCGAGTTTTTCACTCTGTTCCTGCACCGCTAGCTTTGTCACGGTTAGTTGTTGGGTTGATGTCTTGTTTAAGAGTATTCATCTCTTGTTTCATGTCCGCTTTGAATGCATCCAGATCCGACTCCGTCCGTAGGCCACTTATCTGCTTGCGAATACTTAGCATAGTTTCGTTGTAGGGTCTGCGTTGTCGTCTCGCCGTCGCCATCTTCTTCATCGGTGTTCGCATGTGCTTCGCCTTGTTCGAGATTTTGCTGTTCTTTATCTCCTTGTATTCTCCTAGGCCCTCACCTTCCTCCCCCTGGCATATTTTCAGACAAAATAGTCTATTTCAGAAGCAGTCCACTTGAATTTCAGGGGAAAATACAACCCAACTTTGAGGAGCTCAAAGACTAATCCACCATATTGGTCAGCCGTCCGCCGGAAGTCGGGAGCAGGTTTGGAAAATCCCACGCTTCATTGGGGGAAATCCAGGAGACTGTAGCGATGCACAATGGACCGGATCCCGTGCCAACACCCTATTCTGTGAGTGATGAGACTTTGCAGTGTTGTAACATTGATATAATCACGTGCGATGATTTGTGTGGGTTACAGTGGAACACGAGTGAAAGTGTATTGCGGCGGCATTGGGGAATCTGCCCTGGTGGTGGAAACATCATCCGTATCCTCGTCTGCTTGAGGCCGATGAAGGGAATCAACTAGTGGTGAAATTCTTATCTGTCTTCCCTTATTATCTGCTTGGGTTCGTGAAATACCAATTGTACTGCTGAACCGTATCTCTCTCTGCCCACCTGAACCCTGTGAAGAGATCCAGCTTTGCTGTTGAACCCTTACTTCTCTCTGCCCATCTGAACCCTGTGAAAGAGAGCCAGCTCCGCTGTTGAACCCTTACCTCCTCTCTGCCCACCTGAACCCTGTGAAGAGAGCCAGCTCCACTGTTGAACCCTTATTTCTCTCTGCCCATCTGAACCCTGTGAAGAGAGCCCAGCTCCGCTGTTGAACCCTTACCTCTCTCTGCCCACCTGAACCCTGTGAAGAGAGCCAGCTCCACTGTTGAACCTTACCTCTCTCTGCCCACCTGAACCCTGTGAAGAGAGCCAGCTCCACTGTTGAACCGTTATCTCTCTGTCTACCTGAACCCTGTGAAGAGAGCCAGCTCCACTGTTGAACCTTACCTCTCTCTGCCACCTGAACCCTGTGAAGAGAGCCAGCTCCACTGTTGAACCGTATCTCTCTGCCTACCTGAACCCTGTGAAGAGAGCCAGCTCCACTGTTGAACCATATCTCTCTCTCTGCCCACCTGAACCCTGTGAAGAGAGCCAGCTCCGCTGTTGAACCTTACCTCTCTCTGCCCACCTGAACCCTGTGAAGAGAGCCAGCTCCGCTGTTGAACCGTATCTCTCTCTGCCTACCTGAACCCTGTGAAGAGAGCCAGCTCCGCTGTTGAACCTTACCTCTCTCTGCCCACCTGAACCCTGTGAAGAGAGCCAGCTCCGCTGTTGAACCGTATCTCTCTCTCTGTCTACCTGAACCCTGTGAAGAGAGCCAGCTCCGCTGTTGAACCTTACCTCTCTCTGCCCACCTGAACCCTGTGAAGAGAGCCAGCTCCGCTGTTGATCCGTATCTCTCTCTGCCCACCTGAACCCTGTAAAGAGAGCCAGCTCCGCTGTTGAAACCGTATCTCTCTCTGCCTACCTGAACCCTGTGAAGAGAGCCAGCTCCGCTGTTGGACCGTATCTCTCTCTCTGCCCACCTGAACCCTGTGAAGAGAGCCAGCTCCACTGTTGAACCATATCTCTCTCTCTGCCCACCTGAACCCTGTGAAGAGAGCCAGCTCCGCTGTTGAACCTTACCTCTCTCTGCCCACCTGAACCCTGTGAAGAGAGCCAGCTCCGCTGTTGAACCGTATCTCTCTCTGCCTACCTGAACCCTGTGAAGAGAGCCCAGCTCCGCTGTTGAACCTTACCTCTCTCTGCCCACCTGAACCCTGTGAAGAGAGCCAGCTCCACTGTTGAACCTTACCTCTCTCTGCCCACCTGAACCCTGTGAAGAGAGCCAGCTCCGCTGTTGAAACCGTATCTCTCTCTGTCTACCTGAACCCTGTGAAGAGAGCCAGCTCCGCTGTTGAACCCTTACCTCTCTCTGCCCACCTGAACCCTGTGAAGAGAGCAGCTCCACTGTTGAACCTTACCTCTCTCTGCCCACCTGAACCCTGTGAAGAGAGCCAGCTCCGCTGTTGAACCGTATCTCTCTCTGTCTACCTGAACCCTGTGAAGAGAGCCAGGTCCGCTGTTGAACCCTTACCTCTCTCTGCCCACCTGAACCCTGTGAAGAGAGCCCAGCTCCGCTGTTGAACCGTATCTCTCTCTGTCTACCTGAACCCTGTGAAGAGAGCCAGCTCCGCTGTTGAACCCTTACCTCTCTCTGCCCACCTGAACCCTGTGAAGAGAGCCAGCTCCGCTGTTGAAACCGTATCTCTCTCTGTCTACCTGAACCCTGTGAAGAGAGCCCAGGGTCCGCTGTTGAACCCTTACCTCTCTCTGCCCACCTGAACCCTGTGAAGAGAGCCAGCTCCGCTGTTGAACCTTACCTCTCTCTGCCCACCTGAACCCTGCCAGCTCCGCTGTTGAACCCTTACTTCTCTCTGCCCATCTGAACCCTGTGAAGAGAGCCAGCTCCGCTGTTGAACCCTTACCTCTCTCTGCCCACCTGAACCCTGTAAAGAGAGCCAGCTCCACTGTTGAACCCTTACCTCTCTCTGCCCACCTGAACCCTGTGAAGAGAGCCAGCTCCGCTGTTGAACCGTATCTCTCTCTGTCTACCTGAACCCTGTGAAGAGAGCCAGCTCCGCTGTTGAACCGTATCTCTCTCTGCCCACCTGAACCCTGTGAAGAGAGCCAGCTCCGCTGTTGAACCTTACCTCTCTCTGCCCACCTGAACCCTGTGAAGAGAGCCAGCTCCGCTGTTGAACCGTATCTCTCTCTGCCCACCTGAACTCTGTGAAGAGAGCCAGCTCCGCTGTTGAACCGTATCTCTCTCTGCCCACCTGAACCCTGTGAAGAGAGCCAGCTCCACTGTTGAACCTTACCTCACTCTGCCCACCTGAACCCTGTGAAGAGAGCCAGCTCCGCTGTTGAACCCTTACCTCTCTCTGCCCACCTGAACCCTGTGAAGAGAGCCAGCTCCACTGTTGAACCTTACCTCTCTCTGCCCACCTGAACCCTGTGAAGAGAGCCAGCTCCGCTGTTGAACCGTATCTCTCTCTGTCTACCTGAACCCTGTGAAGAGAGCCAGCTCCGCTGTTGAACCTTACCTCTCTCTGCCCACCTGAACCCTGTGAAGAGAGCCAGCTCCGCTGTTGATCCGTATCTCTCTCTGCCCACCTGAACCCTGTAAAGAGAGCCAGCTCCGCTGTTGAACCGTATCTCTCTCTGCCTACCTGAACCCTGTGAAGAGAGCCAGCTTCCGCTGTTGGACCGTATCTCTCTCTCTGCCCACCTGAACCCTGTGAAGAGAGCCAGCTCCGCTGTTGGACCGTATCTCTCTCTCTGCCCACCTGAACCCTGTGAAGAGAGCCAGCTCCGCTGTTGAACCGTATCTCTCTCTGCCTACCTGAACCCTGTGAAGAGAGCCAGCTCCGCTGTTGAACCTTACCCTCTCTCTGCCCACCTGAACCCTGTGAAGAGAGCCAGCTCCACTGTTGAACCTTACCTCTCTCTGCCCACCTGAACCCTGTGAAGAGAGCCAGCTCCGCCGTTGAACCTTACCTCTCTCTGTCCACTTCGACTTTGCGAAGAGAGCTGACCCTGTTGTGAAATTATTGTTTCCCCCAGTGCAAATTCTGTGAAGGAGAGAGGAAGATCTGTGGGCACGACGGCCGCATCCGAGCTTGTTTTAACGTGTTTTACTCAATAAAGATTTTGTATTTAAATTTCTAAATTGTTGTCTGCCTCCTGTGTCCTCTGTGGTGTCAGCTTCTCGCGGTGGCACGTGAGTTGGGGGTTGAAGCGGTCGGTCATCTGGCGCCCCACCCTCGACCGGTGACACAAACATTTTGGAGATGGAGCAGTTTGGCGACACCAATGGTGAGCTGAACTTAAATGTCTTTTTGGTCTCTTTTAGACAGAAAATCTAAAGAAAATTATGCATATACAGAAAGATAAATAAATACAAATATAATTTCACTCACGAACTCTATCACTTGAAGCCAAATATCCATCCATTGTTAAATGTCTGCGCCAGCGGGCACGTTGGGCCGTTTAGTGAAACTGATGCATATAGCCTATCTAACGGCATTATGAGTCCTAATCATAAATACAGTGCATGTTCAGAATAACAGTTTAAATAAATAAAATTATTATTTAAACTATGTTTTACTTCTGATATAAACATTTAGATTAAATATTCCACTATCAATAATGGAGTTAAACACTTAATCTACATGAAATCATTACTGGGAAGTTACAACATTTTTATATTCAATAAATATAAATATTTGTAGTGGATGCGATGCTTTTGAACACTTTTCCTCTGGCGTGCTGTGTTTTAATGTTTTATATAGAGATAATTGCTTATTATGATAATAGATTGTCTGAGAAAATTGTTTTGTGCAAATAATGCACAATAAGGCCTAGTGCATAGTAAAACTAGGCGTTGTAAGCTCCATATATGGTTATTTTGGGGAGGAGACGCATGTGCGCACAATCTTCCACTGACTAGGATTTATAAAGTGAATTCTGCGCTGGTTCTGGCATACGCACGGTTTATAAGTCTGAATATTTTTTTTTGCGTACGCAATTTTTGGCTTTCTGGCGCACATACTTTTTTGGTAAGGATCCCTATGCACAGTTTTATAAATGAGACCCCAGGGCTGGGGAAATGGGCTGACTCCTGTACTTCATTTACATGCTTTGTTCAGAGTGTCTCCACCTCTATGTAATCCCTCTCCCTTGAAAGGTATAAGATACCATGTTAAAGTTCCCTTAGTCAGACTTAATGACCTGCAGCTATCGACAGCTCGTGTTCTCAATAAAAAAATCCTGCTGAAGATACAACCAAGTCCTCCTGGTCTACGCTTCTGAGTTTCCAACAGTACTATATCGTGATCTATAGCGTTGTCGGGATATGAGATGATTTATATCGTGATATGAGATTTTGGTCATATCGCCCAGCAGCTGCGATCAATAATGGATAATAAATACATTACTATCGGTGACAATGTTTTGCTGTTGAGGTTCGCAGCCTCTCGAGGATAAATCGAAACAATTGAGCGCAGCACTCACAAAATAAACTCAGTTAACAACATACTGCCCATGAAAATTCAAAATGGGGAGTTTTTATATGTTTAACATATGATACAGTTCCTCACACAGTACCATCACTATTGAAAATGTGACATTTGATTTTATTCAACAGGTTCAATAAGCAGTTAAAAATGAAGTCACTTACATTTTAGATGCAATATTGACTGTTTTTGTTCTGTTTCAGCAAAGAAAAATAGTTCCAAACAAAGATCACAGCAGATCCATTGTGCATCTCACAGCAACACTCAACACTTGAGTCAAAGATTCAATGATCAATTCATAAACATCTGTCTCATATATGAATGAATCAGTCGTTTTAAAACGAATTGTTTGAACAAATTAATCAATGTATCACTCATGAGATCAATTGTCTGATGATGATGACATGTATAGGCGAGTGTCGTATGCTTTATGCTCAAGCTAATGTGATAAGGTGATGGATATAACCACTGAAGTATTTACGGGTAGTTCTGTGTGGTAGGTGAATACGGTAGTTTCCGGTCCAATGTCCCCTTTATGAATGGAGTACGCTAGTTCAGTAGTAATGGCGGCGCGCACGCTGAACAGACAACGCCAGATCGGCTGCTGATATTTCTGTCTTTGAGGTAAATCAAACCCTCATTGATTGTATTCGTTTTTTATGTGATATTTTGTACAATCATGTGTATTCAAATATTTTGTGCAGATTGTGAGCATACATTCCTGAATTGTAAAACAGTTGTCATAAGCTGTAGTTGTTGAGAGAGACAACGCCAGATAGGTAGGAGTGAGTTTCCTTATTGAAAAGGCTGTGTTTGATGTAACTGTTTTTTAAATGTGTGATAATCATGTGTATCTAAATATTGTGCAGGCTGAAATGATGGTTTGCTCCTGGTTTGAAAAACAGTTGTTGTAAGCTGTTTCCTGGTATGTGATGTATGGTTGAAATGTATAATTAATGTATGTTTTTTTTTTTGAGGAATGTTGTTTTTAAATGTTTTGTTTGTGAATGTCATGGCACAAATAATAAGGGTGTTTTTCTGGCTCTATTTTAGGAGTATGTCTTTGTCACTGTTTTGAATCACTGAAATTCAGTGAACTTATTGGACATCTGCACTGATTTATGTGTATGAATCCTTTTAAACTTATCAACTTACTACCATCCAAGCCTATTTATTAATGGTTGTCAATAAAATGAATTGAAATAACAACTGGGTTGGGACATTTTAATGTACACCATTGATAGGCTTTACACTAACATGTTAGCAAGAAAATTCTATATGTGTTCAGACAATGTTAAGATAAGGCTCTTTCAAGCCTACTATACTCCACTCTACACTGCCCCATTGTGGGCCAAGTTTAAAAAGACAACCATACATAAGCTTCAGGTGGCTTATAATGACTGGTATGCGAATATTGCTTCAAAAACCTAGGTGGTGTAGTGCAAGTGAATTGGTTTGTAATGCAAGAGTCAAAACTTTTCAGGCTTTATTGAGAAATCTGATGTACAAATTTATTGGTCGACTGGATGGTTCTCAGAATGGTATTATTAAGTTACTGGTAAATCCTAGTGAAAGTGTTGTGCGATACCAGTCACAGCTGTGGAAGCACTGGTATAACTGTCTTTAATAATTGGTAATTGTTTGGTTGTTGTTGTGTTGTTGTTGTTGTTTTTTTTTTATGGTTTTCTAATGGACCCTTGAGTCTGTCAATAAAGTTGAACTGAACTGATTAAGACGGTTGCCTCTCGCCATCTACTGGTGGTTTAGTGTTAAAGTTTTAAAATTATCGTTCTTTCCAACCCTTATTAATTAACGTCTCGGTTACATATGGTAACCCTCGTTCCCTGAAGGAGAGAACGGAGACGCCACGTCGAGACCGACGAATAGGAATCTTGCTAGAGAGGCCAATCTACTACAAGTAAAACTAAACGAGCCAATGCACATTGGTGTGCAATCATCAACAGCATCACTGTTCAGCCACGCAGCACGGTATATAAAGAATAGCAGGTGCGATTGTACTTCAGTTTTTTGCTCAGGAGCCGAGCCTGATAAGCTGGCCGCCCCAGCGAACGTGTTAGGTGTTGCCCAGCCCGCAGCTCTACAGATATCTGTTAGCAAGGAGCCACGTGCAAGCGCCAAGAGGATGCAACGCCTCTCGTGGAGTGAGCATGCAACCTGAGCGGGCAGGGCACGCCTTGTGCTTGGTAAGCCAAGGCGATGGCATCCACTATCCAGTGGGCCATCCTCTGCTTGGAGAAAGCCTTTCCCTTCTGCTGGCCTCCGTAACAGACAAAGAGCTGGTCTGAGGTCCTGAGACTCTGAGTTCTGTCGACATACAGACGCAGAGCACGAACGGGACGGAGCAAAGCCAGGGCTGGTTCTGCCTCCAGGGGGCAGCGCTTGCAGGTTCACCACCTGGTCCCTAAAGGGGAGTGGTAGGAACCTTGGGCACATAGCCAGGCCGGGGTCTCAGTACAACATGGTTGTCACCCGGCCCGAACTCTAGGCACGATACCCTCTTGATAGAGGCCAGTGCAACCAGCAGCAAAGTCTTCATGGAAAGAAGCTTTAAGTCTGCTGATTGCAGAGGGTCAAAGGGAGCATCCTGAAGTGCTCGAAGCATCAGGGAAAGGTCCCAAGAGGGGTATGGAGGGGGGTCGAGGAGGATTTAATCATGGAGGGAGACAGCCTTCTCTCCAATACAGTGATGGTGTTAAGTACCTCTGGGGGTAAGATACCTAGAACCTCCGCGTCCCGTCCAGGGACCAGACATGGAGGTCCGGATGCGGGTGCCATAGCGTGCTCCGTCTAGCGAGTCAAAAAGTCCTTCCTCAGAGGAATGGGCCAGGGAGGGACTGTTACGAGGAGCATGAGTTCTGGATGAGTGCATGAGTGCTCCTCGTCCTCCCTGACTTTGCACAGGGTCTGTGCAAGTAGGCTCACTGTGGGGAACGCATATTTGCAGAGGCCCCGGGGCCAGCTGTTTGCCAGTGCATCCGTGCCGAGTGTTCCCTCGGTCAGGGATTAAAACAGCTGGCAGTGGGAGATCTCTGATGAGGCAAACATGTCTAGCTGAGCCTCCCCGAACTCTCTCCAGGGCTGCGTTCCAGTCCAAAATCGTCATGCCCTTCACTTGCTAACTTCCAACCGCCTCGTTCACTCGGATGTACGTCATTGCTTGCATGTCATGAGTGCCCACTACAGGCGGAAACTGCAATGTTGGAATCAGCTATGGAGTTAATTTTTTTTTTTAATTACCCTTTAAGAATTCGTTTAATGCAGCATCCAAATTTATATATAGGTGTGCTTGGGTTGTTTTATATTAAAAAAATATATATAATTGAAATATCATCAAGTTATTTGTTGTGGTGGGTGATTAGACAAGATCTGTGGTGTCGTTACAACCGTACTGCATTGGGGACATACAGGTGCCTGAAGTAGACTCGCTCCCTTTGTCAAAATCAAGGGAACGAGGGTCTGTCCATATAAACTTCCCTCGTCCACTTCACGAAGCCCTGTTTTTCCTGTGTTAATGCCTGTTTAAAGGCATCTTCTTCCTTTTTTCTCTCAGTTCCCTCCTATACTCTGCCTTGTAATGATCTCTCACTCTGGTCCACATGTTTTCTTATCTTCAGGCTTAAAAAACAGGCTCTCTATAACTTTCACCTCTCTCCCTCCTTATTTCTTTATCTCAATGCAAATACATTTAGTCTGTTACCAGGCCCGGCTCCAGATATGAGATGAAAGATAGGCCAAGTGATATTCCAGGAGGGCGGGGGGGGATGGGGGTGTTCTTTAATGCTTTAGTCTCACATGGTCTATTGATATAGTTTTAATATCATACATTTAAGGCAATTGTAAGGGTTATTGGTTTGTTATTGTTGTGTTTGTTTGTGTTTTCTTAATATGTATATTTAATATTTAATATGTTTTGTATATATTTTGCAACTATTTAGTAACTGTATATACAGTGGGGGAGAACAAGTATTTGATACACTGCCGATTTTGCAGGTTTTCCTACTTACAAAGCAAGCATGTAGAGGTCTGTAATTTTTATCATAGGTACACTTCAACTGTGAGAGACTGAATCTAAAACAAAAATCCAGAAATCACATTGTATGACATAAGTATTTGATCATCTACCAACCAGTAAGAATTCCAACCTCTCACAGACCTGTTAGTTTTTCTTTAAGAAGCCCTCCTGTTCTCCACTCATTACCTGCATTAACTGCACCTGTTTGAACTCGTTACCTGTATAAAAGACACCTGTCCCACACACTCGATCAAACAGACTCCAACCTCTCCACAATGGCCAAGACCAGATAGCTGTGTAAGGACCTCAGGGATACAATTGAAGACATGCACAAGGCTGGGATGGGCTACAGGACAATAGGCAAGCAGCTTTATGAGAAGGCAACAACTGTTGGCGCAATTATTAGAAAATGTAAAATGACAAGATGATTCAAGATGACGGTCAGGGTCGGGGACCATGCAATCTCCCTCGGTCGGGGGCACCATGCAAGATCTCACCTCGTGGGGCATCAATGATCATGAGGAAGGTGAGGGATCAGAACTGCACGGCAGGGACCTGGTCAATGACCTGAAGAGAGCTGGGACCACAGTCTCAAAGACAACCATTAGTAACACACTACGCCATCATGGATTAAAATCCTGCAGCGCACGCAAGGTCCCCCTGCTCAAGCCAGTGCATGTCCAGCCCGTCTGAAGTTGCCAATGACCATCTGGATGATCCAGAGGAGGAATGGGAGAAGGTCATGTGGTCTACTGAGACAAAAATAGAGCTTTTTGGTCCTAAACTCCACTCGCCGTGTTTGGAGGAAGAACAAGAGTACAACCCCAAGAACACCATCCCAACCGTGAAGCATGGAGATGGAAACATCTTTCTTTAGGGATGCTTTTTCTGGCAAAGGGGACAGGACGACTGCACCGTATTGAGGGGAAGATGGATGGGGCCATGTATCGCGAGATCTTGGCCAACAACCTCCTTCCCTCAGTAAGAGCATTGAAGATGGGTCGTGGCTGGGCCTTCCAGCAGGACAACGACCCGAAACGCACAGCCAGGGCAACTAAGGAGTGGCTCTGTAAGAAGCATCTCAAGGTCCTGGAGTGGCCTAGCCAGTCTCCAGACCTGAACCCATTAGAAAATCTTTGGAGGGAGCTGAACGTCCGTATTGCCCCCCGACAGCCCGAAACCTGAAGGATCTGGAGGAGGTCTGTATGGAGGAGTGGGCCAAAATCCCCAGTGTGTGCAAACCTGGTCAAGAACTACAGAAAACGTATGATCTCTGTAATTGCAAACATAGGGTTTCTGTACCAAAATATTAAGTTCTGCTTTTCAGATGTATCAAATAACTATGTCATGCAATAAAATGCTAATTAATAACTTTCAAAAAATGTGATTTTCTGATTTTTTGTCACTCACAGTTGAAGAGTACCTATGATAAAAATTTACAGACTTCTACATGCTTTGTAAGTAGGGTTGGGTACCGAAACACGGTGCCAATAGGGAACCGGTTTCCGACGTAAACGGTTGTAACGAGAGTGAATAAGAATGAAAATTTCGGTGCCTGACTTTTTTTAACCGCCACCTGTAACACATCTTGCGGCACGAATGTTCCAATACATATAAATAAAACATCTCCGGTTAACCAGCAGAGCATTCATTTCGTTCGTGTGTTAAATAATAGACGATTCTAGTGCTGAAATGTGTTTTTAAATCAAGTGATCAAAGTGTTCATTGCCGCTGCGATCAGTGGCGCGGATACAGTGGGGTCGCGGGATACAGTGTTATACTCTTGTGGCTTGCATCTTCACTTGTAATTTATACTTGAAAATGGGTTTTTACGTGCATATGATATGCAGTTTTCGCGGTGCATTTGATACGCACTTCATTGCGTGTAATACACACGCATCCCACACCACTAATTCTACCCAAACGTATAATACACACGCACCCCACACCACTACTAAACCTACCCTAACCAACCCATGCGTATCCTATGCACGTAAAAACTAATTTCCGCGTATAAATTACACGAAGACGCATTTTTTAGTGTGATCGGGTTGCGACATCACAGATGACAACAGCAGCCGTTCCTCTTCTTTAAGTCTAGTAGGCCTATTTTAATGCCAACTGCAAATCTTGCATATCAAGTAGGCTAGGCAAAAATCGTTGCCATTCAACAGCGAGTGTGGCAACGTGTGCAAAAGGTTTTAACAAAGTTCCAACACTTCTTTATACGAGGCTATACTGTGCGGTGTTAAATATTTCTGCTCAGTGTCAGATATTTCTCTGCTTAAAGTAAAAGTCATAATATGTGAAGACAAAATGTTGATCTTAACTTAAGTGTTTTACATCAGTAGCCATCACGGGCGCAATTTTTCATTTTAATCAGAAAAATCTTTAAATATTTAAGTTAATATTGTGTTCAGTTTTGGCCCTGTAAATAAAAGGGTATTATTTTTTGACAAAGTGTGTGCGGTTTCGTTTTCTTAAAGGTGCCCTAGAATGTGAAATTGAATTTAACTTGCCATAGTTAACCCCTCTACCGCACGCATTATGCAGACCTATAAAAAAAAATATTTGACTCTTTTTCTTTTCTTAGAATGGCTTAACTTGAAGTGCTGTAGATTTTTTTTTTGGGAAAAAATATTATTCTAAGGTACTTTATGATATGTTGCCATATGGCAACAACATACAATAGTGGAAATGACTTAGAATAAGTGTAAATTTACTTATAGTTAATATTTTTGTTGTTTGTGTTGATTCAATTTGTGCTATAATAAGCTTTAACACAGTACTTATAAACAACACCTTATACATACTTTCCAACAAATGATCCTTCCAACTGATTCTATTTATTCCATTCTTTTTAACTGAATAATGCTTTATATTCTTTGAATTTCATAATTTTTTTTATTAATATTATTCAATTGCAAATGTATACAGTTAGAAACAAATATAATAATGTTCATCATGTATCATACAACATTGACATAAAAAACATTTACATAAAAAACATTGCAGTTCATGGAAATTCACATTCCATCCTGGAACGGCTTCTTTTGGAATGGTGGGCACTGGGCAGCTCTAACCTCTTCTTGATCTAATGAAACATAAGCAAACATGCATTAATGTTATGTGAAAAACATGTAGAAATCTACGGATGATTTGATTTCTGGACTTATTCTTTGACCTGACCCATAACTCGTCTCTTTGTCACTTTCTGCACAAGTACAAACCTACACACGCACACACACACGTCTGGTTCACTATCTTTGTGGGGACTCGTAATTGTTTTATACTGTACAAACTGTATATTCTCTCCTCTTACACTAACCCTAGCCCTAAACCTACCCATTCACACACACATATATCTGTATAATCTGATATATCTGTATTCATACTGTATCTAATCAAAAGTAAAAATGCCATGTAAATTAAATGATTTTTTTTCCATAATACAAATGCCTAGGCAGTCCTTAACATATGACTAATAAACATTATATCACTGGCATTAATATTGTTATTGTTACAGCTTAACAGATTGCCAGCTGACCTTTCTGGCTAGCTAAACTATTGCAATAATGTCATTCCACTATCGCACAGTGTTGCCGCTTGGCAACACAGACATTTGATCGATTTACCAAAAACTAATTTCATAAAAACTTTTTTGAGTGGTGAATATGTCATCATAACTTACCTGAGGTGAAGTTTCCGTTTTTTGTGTGTTTGTGATATGGGCTGGTCCTTGTTTCTGAATGACGTTTAAATTTGCTTTCAGAAACTACCGACAAGAGACGCAGTCTGTCATAAATCGCGCCAGAAAAAAAACCTGCATGTCATGTGACTTAACCAAAGCACATCATTGGCTAAACTAAGGTCTTCTCATTCCAACAAAAAACACGAGAATGTTTTCTTAAAGAGACAGTGGCAAGGAAATGAACAGAAAGAGTACGTTGCCATATGGCAACACCATGCGGTAGAGGGTTAAATAATAATAGTTTAGTACATGGACATGACATACAGTGAGTTTCAAACACCATTGTTTTCTCTTTCTTGTTTAAATCTCGTTTTTGAAAAACACCCCTGAAAAATGGGCGAATCTCCACATAACACCTACTGTGACGTAACCGATGGGATCATTAATATGTACGCCTCCAAAATTTGTTTTGGGGCTGGGTTATCATGACCAACAAGACGAAAAGAAACTTGTGACCACCATTTTTTAAATAGCTGCTAATCGAGCTAATAGCTGCTCGATTGTAATCTCCGTCTATGCAAGTTACGGCGAGATTCGCCGTGTTTGGATGCCGATGTAACGTTAGTTTCGCAAAGCCATGAGCATCAATAGTAACGCAACGAACGCCATTGTTGATGTAAGGCTTGTTCGAGATGCATCGGAGCGGCGCGGACCGATCAGAGCTCCGGGAGTGTTTGGAGAGCATACGACTCCTTGTGCTTTTGGATCGCTTTCGCAGTGCTCTGATGTCACGCGGCGATCGGTCTGCGTGAAGCCGAACCATCTCGAACAAGCCTGGTGTGTTTTTGTTTGGTGCTGCCCGCGCTAGCGTTGCTGGGCAACATGAGATGTATACACAGTGACGTAAAATCTGGCTCTGTTGTGGCGCTCTAGGCTGTGGAAAGGCAAACAGGTTCTTAGAAGACCCGTCAGTAGAACCAACTCCGAACCGGCTCTAGCTCTAGCTCTGAACCAGCACCTGCTTCTTGCTGGTGGAAAAGGGGTATCTGAGCTCTTGTAATGAGCCCCGCAGTGAAAGAGCCAATCAGAGCAGAACTCCTCATTACTATTCATGACCCTTCCAAATAAGGTAAAAACAGACCATTTCATTCTAGGGCCAATTTATAGGGTTGGAAATTGACCTGTAAAACCTTTTCTGGACATTTTAAATGGCTTTTTAAGCCACATACCCTCTATGTAGATATCAGGGACAAAATTAAAATATTATTTCAACACATTCTAGGGCACCTTTAAGTACCGGTTCAAGAACCGTTTAAGCACCGGAACCTTTTAAAAAATACAGAGTAGGTACTGGTATCGGATAAAAACCAACCAATACCCAACCCTATTTGTAAGTGGGAGAACCTGCAAAATCAGCAGTGTTTCAAATACTTGTTCTCCCCACTGTATATAGAGATAAAAATGTTTAACAGGTTTATTTTTACATCTCTCTTTTTGCATTTGTCTTTTTTTTTACCCTTTAACAGATCTTGTATCAATTAAGTAACTTTAGATTTGATAAAAAGGGTCACTTTTAAAATAACTATTTACATCACTTTACCATTTGCTCATTTTAGAAAACTGTTACAAACTAAAATGTTAATTTTATCTGAAATGCTGTTTTTCTTAAGAATTATTCTCACGTCTGTTAATATAGTATAACATTACAGATTTTTGGCCATTGTTATTTTTTACATTTTTATTTATACATTCTTATGCATATTTAGAATCTTTTGTTATTATTTAATTTTTAATATTTAAAATAAATATATAAATATATATTTATTTATTTATTTTACCATACAACAGATCTTGAATCAGTTTAGTAACTTTAGATTTGAGGAAAACAGGGCAGGTCTTGAAAAATATCTACTTATAATATTTTAGCTTTCTACTCATTTTAGAGTAGCACTTCCAACATGGACATCCCTGGGGTCTGACGGACAAGTCTCTTCAATTCCCTGCGGAGGTCCGAGTCAATAACGTGCTCTGCAAACTGGTCACGGAGCAGCATGTCAAACTGGGGTACTGAGTCAGGGGAAACCTGTTTAACTTTATCCATCAGAGAAAAGAGAGCATGTGAATATTTTTGTTAAGATTCACCGTCAAATTGTTTTCTAGAAAAGAAATTTTTTGTAAGGCAACATAAGACTGGGAACACCCATAAAGTTCTTTGAGAATATTCGCAATTCTTTCCGGGTTTTCCCGATCTGCCCTTGGCCTATAGTGAATCTCATCTGTAGCCTCCCCATCCAGATGATCAAACATAAGGTAAGCTTTGTCCAGTGCACCCAAATGTCTAGTACGTGCAAAAACCTCCACCTCTTCCACCCACTCAACAATGTCAATACCCACCCTACCCCGAAATACAGGACACTTCCGTTCCCTAGGAAGATAAATCAACCGTTCGTGGGACACAGGGTTGGCAGAATTGTCCGGCTGAGGCGGTGTTGGTTGCTGCTGCTGCAAGCGGCCATTGTCTGCCTGCAGCTGACGGATCTGCTCTCTCAGCTGTTCAACTTCATCCATTGCTGCAGCGGAGTAATGCCCACGTTACTGGAGAGGTGGCGGGGTAGTCAGTGGCCTTCCCACTGCTCCTTTTTAGGTGCCACGCCGTGCCCACTGCTGCTTTGCCCTTAACCTAATATGCCTTGAAAATTAACATATATACATAGACAAAACAAAAGAAAGAGAGAGAAAGAGAAAAAAAAGAAACGTCTCTGTGTGCAACAATCCTGCCGACTACGCCACTTTGTGACCTTTTGGTGCTTTGAACAGATCTAGGTTTAAAGGTTCTTGACTACACCACCTGGTGCCTCTCACACCAGGATATACTTTACACCTTAACTGCTAAATACCTAATCGAAGGCAAGCAGGTTCGTAAGAGTACGCCCAAGATGAACTGGACAGAGACGTGCTTTCAGTAGAAAAACAATAACAAAACTTTATTATACAATGGTGTAAATTAAAGGAGCCATATCGTCATACTAAAGCGAGAGACCAGACCTGGTATTGGCTGTTACAAAGGACAATACAATTAAAGGACAAGTTCGGTATTTTACACTTAAAGCCCTGTTTACAGATCGTATCTGATGAAATAGAACGGTTAAGATTAAACTTTGGACACATGCTGCTGTCGCGAGAATTTTAGGTTTATTTAGCTTTCCCCCCCCCACCCCCACAATGGTTGTCTATGTGCACTGGCAGATTCCTTCCTAAAACACATTAAACTTTCGTTTACAAAGACGTGAAACTCACCGAGTGGTCAGGGGTGTTCACTGATATGATCCCAAAAAAAAAATCGCTGAAAAAGATGCTTTCCAACAGGTTTTATCTTAGTGTTTGTCCACCTCCATTGACTTGTATTGAATGTGCTGTGTGAGGTACGATATTCCTCCGCCGCTTCTTCTTCTGCTTCTTCTGTGTATTCAATGAAATGCCAGCGGTTTGCTTGCAATTGGCAAAGGTGCATTATCGCCACCAACTGGTGTCTACTATTCAAGCTCTCAACGGAAGAATCTGGGTGTGACGCGTTCGGCAAAATAGGTCCACAAAAGCTAAATAAACCTAAAATTCTCGCGACAGCAGCATGTGTCCAAATTTTAACCTAACCGTTCTATTTCATCAGATACGGTCTGTAAACAGGGCTTTAAGTGTAAAATACCGAACTTGTCCTTTAACAATTTAACTGGAAAATACTGATTCACTGGCAAGGCAGGTTACCTGTCCAGGATACGCGTGACTTTCACCGCCCGTGCTCTGGAACCTGGTGCTCACGATCACATGCATTCACACACACACACAACCACTACAAGCCGATGACTCAATCAATATTGTGAAGTGCAGTTTACCACTACAATACGTGGTGCAGTGCGCGGGGACGGAACCAGGAACCTCTCTTATGAGCAGCTACTCTAGTACTCTAGAAAGCAGAAGAAAAGGACAAGAAAGTTATCACTAGCAGAGGGAATAGAGAATGTAAAACTATACACTACTAGAACAGTCAATACCACATCAGTCAGACAGAGCATTAGACGGTGGCTACAGCAAAATAATCACCATAAAGAAAAGAAAAATATGAAACTTAATTCAGGCAAGGCAAAGCAGCAGGAGCAATCGGCCTGCAGACACAAAATCATTAAAATTAGTACTTGCTATACACATGTACAAATAGTCACATAGCATCGCAACCATTTCATAAAAACATTATTTTCTTTTACCTCAATGTTGACATACGAACGGACACATTGGAAAACAGCCCTTTGCGCCTGTCTTCACAACCCTACATAACAGTTGTTACACAGCATATTCATTAAATACATTTATATTTAGTTGACAATAAAACAGCCAAACATTACGTCGGGGCAACACAATCACTCATTTTACATGTGTTCAAAAAGCGTTTAGTGCTAACACACTGGATCTACTCGTAACAATAATCAATAAACATTTTACCTTCTTGATGTTACTGCTTAATTTTGGTACAGCTACCCGGCGGGTGCCTTGCCCCAGACCTTCAGTAATACACCGCACGATTACCCGGAAGCATCTGGCAATCAGTCAAACACCTATTTTCATCCAGTATTAGATAAAATATAAATGCTTAGCTTGCTACATCATATAAACATTTACCATACCGTCGTAGCACAGGAGAACCACATACCCAAGCAGTAACAAGACTGAAAATGTGTCTGGACACCAGAGGATTTTTCTAAGCCCAACAGTGAAGACTGTTTTATAGAAACTGGCCCAGACGCAAATGAGTTGTTTAGCCACTCACGGCTAGCTGGGTGATGTCAGGGGGCTACCGTAGCTGCAGAGGGACAAACTTCAACCAGACAGGGACTACTCCGCCGGTTACACATGTATTACCTTATATTTCATCATTTGCAGTGAAGAGGTGGCTTTGGCTGCAGAGGAGCTGGCTTTGGCTGCAGAACACTGCAAAAAGTGACAAAACATAAGTCAAAAATTGCTTGAATTAGGCAATATTTATCTTGATTTGAGTATTTTGACTGTCTTAAAACAAGATTTGCTAATGGGATAAGCAAATGAGAAATACATTGCAACTGCACTTGAAATAAGACTAAAAGGTTTGTCCCATTGGCAAATCTTGTTTTAAGACAGTTAAAATGTATTAAAATTCAAGATAAAATAAAATAAAACATTTCATTCAAGCATTTATTACCTTATATTTCATCATTTGCAGTGAAGAGCTGGCTTTGGGTGCAGAGGAGCTCGCTTTGGGTGCAGAGGAGCTGGCTCTGGGTGCAGAGGAGCTGGCTTTGGGTGCAGAGGAGCTGGTTTTGGGTGCAGAGGAGCTGGTTTTGGGTGCAGAGGAGCTGGTTTTGGGTGCAGAGGAGCTGGCTCTGGGTGCAGAGGAGCTGGTTTTGGGTGCAGAGGAGCTGGCTCTGGGTGCAGAGGAGCTGGCTCTGGGTGCAGAGGAGCTGGCTCTGGGTGCAGAGGAGCTGGCTCTGGGTGCAGAGGAGCTGTCTTTGGGTGCAGAGGAGCTGGTTTTGGGTGCAGAGGAACTGGTTTTGGGTGCAGAGGAGCTGGCTCTGGGTGCAGAGGAACTGGTTTTGGGTGCAGAAGTGCTGGCTGTGGGTGCAGAGGAGCTGGCTCTGGGTGCAGAGGAGCTGGCTCTGGGTGCAGAGGAGCTGGCTCTGGGTGCAGAGGAGCTGGTTTTGGGTGCAGAGGAGCTGGCTTTGGGTGCAGAGGAGCTGGTTTTGGGTGCTGAGGAGCTGGCTCTGGGTGCAGAGGAACTGGTTTTGGGTGCAGAAGTGCTGGCTGTGGGTGCAGAAGTGCTGGCTGTGGGTGCAGAGGAGCTGGCTCTGGGTGCAGAGGAGCTGGCTCTGGGTGCAGAGGAACTGGTTTTGGGTGCAGAAGTGCCGGCTGTGGGTGCAGAGGAGCTGGCTTTGGGTGCAGAGGAACTGGCTTTGGGTGCAGAAGTGCTGGCTGTGGGTGCAGAGGAGCTGGCTCTGGGTGCAGAGGAACTGGTTTTGGGTGCAGAGGAGCTGGTTTTGGGTGCAGAGGAGCTGGCTCTGGGTGCAGAGGAGCTGGCTTTGGGTGCAGAGGAACTGGTTTTGGGTGCAGAGGAGCTGGTTTTGGGTGCAGAAGAGCTGACTCTGACTGCTTCACTCAGTTTTTTCATTGCCTCTGCACGTTTCCTTTCCTTCTTCCTATCCAGGTGTGTCTGATAAGTTTGATATGCCAACAGTTTGTTGCCAAAAGTCCTGTACTTCTGTGCCAAATGGATTAAGTAGGGCTTTAGTGCAGTTTGAGACCATATGAACGGTGTCTCCTGATATGTCCAGTAGACAGGGATTTTCTTTGCGTGCATAGGCCTCCACGCCCCCCTTCTTTCCACGCATGACAGCACAGTTGTCCATAAGAATACTTATTACTTGCTTCCATTCAAGTTTGTACGAAGCTAAAATATCCCCTAGCTCTTCCATAAGAATAGGAGCTGTTGCCACATTTACCATTTTGCTAGCCAAATGCTTTGTTGTTATCGTTCCACTTTCCTCGTCGAAAAATCTGACCAACACATTTAATATTCGGTCTACATTGTTGTTTGTCGACTCATCAATGTTCAGAGAAAACATTGTTTTTTCGAGTTTGTCCGAAAGATCTTTTTTGAATTGTAAAGCGAGGCCGTGCGTATTTAAATAGCTTACTTGCTGGTTCGACAGTGACAGTTTAGACAAAGCAGTTTTGTCCTCGGACAACTTTTTACATAGATCCAAAAGCGGTTGTGAAATTGTGAACGATAAGTCGTGTTGAGATATAAATGCACACAGTCTTAACTTTTGCTCACATTCACGGTCAGTGAAAGAGGTCAGAGGAGTTGCCGTAGTTTCTGCTCCAGGTAACGTGGTCGTATGCTGTAGACTGCGCACGTTAGCTCTGTGCGTCTTATCTCCATCATGACGGACAAGTGTTTTTTTACCGCTAGTGGCATAGTGAAGCTTTTTGTGGCAAACTATGCAAAAACAACAGGCTCCGGAAGTTTACTGCACCAAGTGCCTAAAGCCTTCCCTTCTTGTCCTCTTTCTTCAAGCCATGCCCAGCGCCACTTGTTTTTTACTTTCTTCTCCAAAGCAGATGTATTTTCTCCTGGTTTGATAAACTCGATTCTCCATAGCGTGTGTACAAGCTAACTGCGAACTGGTTCACTTCCTGCACAAGACCCGCCCTCCTCTCTAGCAATTGGCTAAGACAACCTAATATCATGGTCCCAATGGCTGTGACAGCTGTGCGCGCTGATTCTTGAATTAAGGTGGTAGGTTGAAGGGGACCGGTGTGTTATTCAAGTCAGATTAGGGCATGTCCACATAACGCGTCTTTTGCGCGCTCAAGTTCGTTATTTCAAATGTAGCCACGCGGTATGCGTGCTCAATGGAAGCGACGCGCTCGTTTTTTCCAAGCGTGTCCACACCGAAAGTGCCTCCGACTGTAATTTGCAGCCTGATAAATAAATGTTGCCTGCGCCGGACCTGCCCTCAAGTCGGAAATCCGCCCCCCGGTCGGAATACTTTAAGCCATGCAGCATGTTTATGATCCTTCCATGCGGGACCATAGAGAAATTGCGAAGACGTTGGGAAATAACATTGTGTATTCTTTAAAAATATAATTAATTGACAAAAGAGATTTGTATTTATAGTTTGCTGTGAAATAAAAACTAAAACTAAAGATTTTATTTTGTGTACCATTCATAAGTGTCTTCACAAATAAACAGAATCGCTGCAGGACACTGATGGTGACAGACAGATTAACCTAATTCTTTTGTCTCTATACACATAGAGACATTTGCATTGATGGGCGACCATAAAAGCCTCTAATTTTGTGAATATGAACACATTTGCATTAAGCACCCAGTTTGCACTTGTCTAAGTAACTACATTTACAAAATAAGCCTGAAATAGCAGAAGTAAGCCCTGCTGGTGAAATTAAGGTTTAAACACTCAATAAGGCTTCAGTTGTTTAACTAGTTTACATGCAGTGAAAGTACAATATTCCGTATTTAAAAAGTATAACATTCCGGCAAACTACTTCTTCACTGCTGATTCCTGGTGGTTTAGAGGAGAATAACTCAGAGTCGCCCCCTGTCGTTTCACAGAATAGCACAACGGCGAGCGCGTCAAGTATAAACGCCTCGTCCGTTTGAGGAGGTGCGCGCGCAGTCAGCAGAGACTCGCGCTCGTGCGGACACGTCGAGTATAAACAAGACTTTAGGCTACCGCCCGCGCTCGCACTCGGCCATCAAATCTAGTCCCGCGCCGCACGTCTCTAGATCAAGCGCCCGGCCCGAGTATAGCGGCGGGAAATATCGGGCTCGGGCAGAGAATCTAAGCTCTAAACAGGACAGAGTAACACGGCGGTGAACGCTCATATAATTTTTTTTGATGACGTAGTTAAGGCGGCAGGAGTGTGTTGCTTAGGCGGCCAAAGTGCTGCGGGAAACCCTGTGTTACGTTAACATGCCGGACACCTATTCAGCTGTTGTTCTGTGTGCTGTTGTGGAGCTGAATAACTTGCCTTTCCAGATTAAATGTCTGTTCTTAGTCTTGGATTTTGTGAAATACATTTCTGAATAAATGCGACTTATAGTCCAGTGCAACTTATAAATGTTTTTTCCTCTTCATGACGCAGTTTTTGACTGATGCGACTTATACTCCGGAGCGACTTATAGTCCGGAAAATACGGTAATTGAAAACGCTCGCTCTGCTCCGCACCATTATCAATGTCCCTGCGGACGTGTCTATTTTACTTTTAGCTTAGCAATTTAAAAGCCCCCTCCGGTGTCATACGTCGATTAAAACGGTGGGAAAATATCCTCACAATCACATCCCTAATATATAAATATATATTTATGTCTGAACTATTTAGATCTCATTTTGAACTTTCATGCTGTCATTGACTGTCATAGTTCACTAGAGGGCAGTATAGCCCTATGTATGACTTGATCTTTTTATTTATTTAACCAAATAGCACTATTCTTCCTGTTTTTAACTTATACATACTTCTTGAATTGAAAAAAAAAAAACCCAGAATAAAATGGGTTTAGTTCTTATTTTTGTATAATTTTATATAGAAATAAATGGTGTATAATTACATTTGTAGAAGATATTTGATGTTTCCTGCTTCCTTTTTTTGACATTACTTTAATTCCTAGCCATAGCAAAACCATTTGAGATATTCAATATCCGTTCACAATTTAGTATCTTTAATGTATTTTCATCATGTTGAAACAGTTTGTTGGGAATAAAATAAACAAAATAAAATAAAAATTCAGAGGCTGATTTTGCAAAAAATCCACATTCAGACCAAAATATCTGACTTCCTGTTGGTCAGAACTAATGACTGTAAATTAGAAAGTTGTCGGGCTTGATGACGAGAACGTACCGAGTTTTGTGACTGTAGGTAAAACTAGCTGATAGCCAGCTGTTCCTGACGTGTACCAATCCAGCGTCGACATCTTATTATTATAAGTTTATTGAATAGGATAAACCCCTTGATACGAACCATCTCGTTTTCAAGGGGGTCCTAATTTACAAAACAATACAGAACAAGGAAAAAAATCTAAACACATTACAATAAAATAATAAAACATAAACAATACCACAATCAACACACTACAACAAACAAAAACAAAAAAAAGAAGTATCCCAGACGGCACATGAACGACCTTCAACGTTGAAATAATTACAGTTGTTGTTTCAATTTTGAAACTACGTTGAAATGCTAAATGGTTGAAAAAGGGTAATAAAAACACTTAGAAATCAACTTTGATTTTTTTTTTTAAAGATCTATATGTTACATCAATTAATTAAAAAAACGTCAAAAAACAAAACAAAAACAATTGCCTTTACCAAACACTTAAAAACCAAAATAAATAGTGTTCAACCAATCACCAACAGCCCCTGTCGGTGATTGGTTGAACACTATTTATTTTGGTTTTGAGTGTTTGTGAAACCGATTGTTTTTGTGTGCAGATCTCAGAGCCTAGGCTGCCTACAGAGATGCGTTTTTTTGACGGCCTGCTTATGGGGCGGGCAGCTACCGGATCGTTGGGAAAGATTAGATGAATGTGATCATTTATTTTTGCGCCAGAAATCGCTGATACAACCTTTAACCTTAATTGTTTTAATCATGATTGGTTAACCTGTCTGTCATTCATGAAACTGGCCAATTAAACTGTGCGGGCCATTTTAAGTTTGAAAATATGACCGTTATCCTGACCGTCTTTCTGACCGAGGTCATTTGAAGCGAGACTGGCCAAGGGAAGAGCGGGAGCAAAAAGGTAAGTCTGATTTCACAAATATACGCAAGGTCATGAGTTAAACGCATTATGTCAGTGCTTGGAGAATTGTAAATGCACAGTTTGTTGAATGAATTTACTAACTTGATATTCAGGGAATGCTTTTCAAAATTTGTGTCGCGGAGGCCTACATTTACAGATGTCGATTGAAGCCTAACGTTACTCGTGCCGCTTCAGTGTCGTTTTGTGCTTTTGCGATTGCTACGTCGATTTTCAGGGAGAAGACATTATACGTATGCACACAGATACAAAAATGTAACGTTACATAAGCTAATTTTTCCGTTTAACAGTCGTCGTCATTACTGTCCATTCACGGTAATATCGCGAGATTGGAAGCGGGACTGGCCAAGGGAAAGAGCATGAAAGAGATGGGCGATATGGAAAACAATATCCAATCGAGTTTTTTATATTTTAGTTTTTAAATATGATTCACAATATTATCACGATTCTTTTTCATGTTAGTTTTACTGTTTTGCAAGTTGTCTGAGCAAATAATAGTTTAATTAGACTAATGTTGGGCGATATGCTTTCATAACATCCTATCGTCAGAATTATCTCATCTTTAACAACTATATAGAGACATCAGAGGCAGTGGTAAATTCCAGAAAATAACCTTTTCATTGCTATTTAAAAGTGAAATAACTGAACCTACACTGATAAAAATACTAATTTTACAAGAAAATTACAATTGGCATTTAGAGGCTTCTTCATCTGACCTCTTATATATTTGTGTGTGTGTGTGTGTTACTTGTGGTGGCATGTGACGTCACAGATCCATTTACATATTTATGATGACATTATATTTTCTGGTGTGATGCATAAAACAAGTATAAATAGTAAACACGACCCATTAATATAGGCTACATTGTGTTAACCAGGAATCACTCTTAATATACTCAAATCCTGATTTATAGGCTATAATCGTGGCATTGTCTGATAAAATAAATATACATCTAACTCACACTAAAAAGCAACTGTGTGGTGGTTTTGGCTAGTACCGTTTTATCTCATTCAGCACACTTTTTGCATCTGAGTAACAAACTATGAGCATATTAACAGACGAGTTATGTTCATATTTAAAAGTCTGCATTACATCTAACTGAAGAGGCTGTGGCTTTTTGAGTATGTGCCTTTTGTAGAATTTTAAACCTACATGTATTTTTATAATAGCAGTAACGGTAAAGGGGTTAGTTGTTGTAAATAAAATAACCTAATAAAATACTGTAAGCAAATTAGTCCTAATTACTAGCCTAAGTTAATGTGTGTTTCTCATAGCAACTAAAATGTACTTTTACTTTAGTGATTTTAACTTTTAATTTGGAGATTTTAATGCTTTAAAGAGCAATTTTAGATTGTAATGTTCTGCTAACTATAAAAAGTACAGCTGTCATAAAATCAGAGACAATGCCTATAGAGCTGGTAAGTCCCGCCCATCCGTAAAACCCCAAGTGGACCTCTAGGTTGAAAAATTGTCAATGCAAGTGAATGTGAGAAAATAATTATTTTCTGGTCCCGTTTTAATTGTGCCATGAATGTGAACATATGTTGTCTGTGAATTTTTAATTCGACTGCTGTCGGAAAACGGGTCAGATGCGGTTTTAAGCAATGCGGGAACGGGCGGGTGCGGATTTACAAAATCGGACCTGTGCAGGACTCTTGCGATGCAAGACAGTGCTGTACAAAAACGTAAATTATAGTTTGCTTCAAAAATTTTTATTTGTGTATTTATTTAATTTGTATTATTTCTTATTTCTCTATATAATTTTTTTAGGCCCCAGAAATGAGTCGAACACAGTTCTTATAGTTTCGCAGGAGGGGTAGTGCTCGGTGGCTCCTTTGCGTCACTGATCCCCTGCCCAATAAATCCTGCTCATGAAAATGGTGAAAAACTGTTTAACAGTATAACTCCACCAAGTTTTATGTAGTTCACAGTCTTTATAACATGTTTCAACAATGCATTTCTAACATTTATGTGTTTACAATTCTCAAATTCTAAAAAATTACTTTACACAGACTTTAACAAAACTAGAAGTAATTCAATTTTAATCGACCGTTTTTAACCGTCCCATTCCCACTGTGGGAAAGATTAATCAGCCCAAAATATTATATATATTTTTAGACAATTATCGAAATTGTTTTATCTGTGTCTTGTACTTTCTAGTTATGACATTTGAAATTCATATTTTTTTTTTTTATAGATGGCGTACCATGAAAAATGGAGACGGCAAAATGCAGAATTGCTTGCAATGGCGCCTTCTAGTAGTGACTCGGAGGATCATTCTTTTGTTTCTGCCCGGGCTGGTGTTTGTGCAACCATCAATTCTGAGAACTGAGAATTTTGTCGCGTCCTCAATTTGGTAACGCACTCGTCTTCCACTCATTACAAACGGCGTTTAGGTCACATAGTCTGTTTTCCCAGTTGGAATGCCTTCTTTCTCTCTCCCACACAAGAGAAAACAGTTTACAAAATGCTAGTAGCATGCAGCACTGAGTACGGGCGCCACTACCTCTGGTTTCACACACCTCCTTTCCTTCAGACCGCCCCCTATAGATATAAGTTTGGGTGCGCGGTGATCAGCGTATCGGCCGAACAGTGGCCTAATACGAAACACCCTTCATATACCATTAAACATGAAAAAAAATACATATAAACAAGTACATATACATATCACTCAGACATTATATGAAACCTACAGACCTATATGCACTCAATTAAATACTTAAACTCCTTGACGAATTTTAAGAAATATACCTAAACTAATGTGGCAGTGTCACAGTTTTGCCATTGTTCAAATCATCTAATGTCCAGATTTGGCCAATTCTGTGTAGTGTGAAGAGGTTTCAGCCATTTGTTGTCGCCGTGTTTTGTGGAAATGGAAAACCCAATTCGGTGAGGGATTTCATGTCGGAATTTCTTGAAGAGCTCACTAGGATTCAGCACGATGGAATTTCATTCAAAGGTCAAACCTTAAATGTCAAGGTCAATGCTTTCATATGTGATGCTCCAGCGAGAGCTTTTTTAAAGTGCATAAAGGGGCACAATGCGTACAATAGTTGCGAGCGATGCACTATTGAAGGAAATTACGTGAGCCACAGGTTGGTCTACAATTACCAACCACAAGAGAAGATTTTGTCGAGAACAGAAGAAGAATTCAGTAGTTTGTCCTACCCTTTCCACCAAAATGGACTCTCACCCCTTGTAGATGCAGGCTTGTCATGCATACAATCTTTTTTTGAGTGGAAAACCCCCCAAAAGCAAGCCATGCTGTACCATGCAGTGGAAAATTGCCATAAGACTTTTTTTTTTATTTTTTTAATATAAACATTGTGAAACTGTGTCCTGTTCGAATTAATCATGCTGTTATCCCTGATTGTTTTGTGTTGTAAAGTAGAAGACCAGAACAATGTGGGCCAGAGCTGTTTGGAGGGAAGGTAATGCTGAAATGGAGGACGTTATACCATCCTGTTGGATGAAGAATGGTTTTGTGTTATGGCCTGAGCAAGGAGAAACAAGCCATTAAAACCTTAAAACAACCTGAAGATGGATGGATGACATTTCCTCTCTTAAAAGTTTAATTTCAGTCAGATATGTAAACTTGAGTGTGTCAATGCCTGGTGAATGTGCAATGGCAGAGGCTAAAAGAACTATGAGCATCACGCATGATGGAATTAATTTTAATGAATGTGTATCGATAATTCTAGGGCCTAAAATCGGTATATCGGCTGATATTCTTTGTGTATATTACAGTACCAGTCATAAGTTTGGACACACTTCCCATTCATGGGGCTGTATAAAGAATACAGAATATACATAAACAGAATATATAGACATTTTTAGCAATGATAATTTAAATGTGGTGATCAAGTACTTACAATGATGTGACAAAAATATGCAATGGAGGTAGGATATTAATTTGACAATAATCTTTATATATAATGTATAATGTTCTAGTGAAACATTTTCAATTCCTCAAACACTGAATCTGTGACCCTAAAACAGTGCAGCGCACCAAACCGTTATCCCCCAATATAACATTTTTATTAAAAGTTACGTTCTGCAAATTGCACACCTGTGATCAGAATACATCTGGTTTTCTTTTTTAATTCCTGTGCATACTATGGCTTTCAGATAACCGAAAGGATTGTGACAACTATGAATTTACAACCTCTGCTGAACTGAGTTGCCCAGAGGAAGAGGAGACTTCTGAGAAGAGGCAGGCAAAAAAAAGAGCTACCCTGACTATGAAATGGGTAGGTAGTTTACTATTAGCCTTTATTGTGCTGTCATGTTGAAGTAGCTAAGCAGCATTATCATTTTATCAAAACTTTGGGGCCGTTCACATATCATGTCTCTTGTGCGCTCAAGTTTGTTACTTCAAATGTAGATGCGCTCATTTTTTTTGACAGAGCATATCAAATGACTCTTATCAGGCTACATAAAGTAATTTTCACAGCATTTTTTTTTTTTTTTTTTTACACTGACCATTTTTACATTTTACATTTTATTAATTTAGCAGACACTTTTATCCAAAGCGACTTACAAATGAGAACAATAGAAGCAGTTAAACTAACTCTAAAAAATGCTGGGCTGTTTCAACCCAAATTTGGGTAAAATATGGACAAACCCAGCCGTTGGGTTACATTTTTTAATTAAAAATTTAAACCCGACGGTTGGGTTCGTCCATATTTGACCCAAATTTGGGTTAAAACAACCCAGCATTTTTTAGAGTGGGACAACAATTTTATGTTTTTTTTTTGTTTTGTTTTTTATAGAACAGAATAGAATGGAAGAGAAAATTGGTATTACTGGATCAAGGTGTTTGAATTGAAGCAGACATGTATGATGTATAATGTGCGAGAATGACTGAGCATGCTTATCGAAAACAGGGAAGATACTGTGCATAAGGTCAATTGTGATCCTTATAACTTTGACATCCCAAAGCTTTTCCATAAATTTATAGCAATTTTGTTGATCTGGACTGTTTTGATTTTTACCTTTAGATGCAGTCGTCAATACACACAACACAACCAGTACAAAAGTAATGGAGACCCTGTCCAAATATTTAAAATATGCACCAGAGAGGATGGGTGGTGGTGGTCGTAAGAATACTCTTCCTTGAAGACACCTATTTTCTTCTTCTTCTTCTTTTTTAATGACTGTTGCTAGTAAAATGTGAAGTTCTACAAAAATACTTCTTACTTGTTCTACAAACTTTCCTTACTTTTACTTGGATTCTTTTTCACTTAATTGTTGAGATTTTAGAATGTTACGAAATGCATTAGTACATATGTTTGTTATGAAATTCTAATTCAATTCAATTCAAAAAATTTTGTATAGCGCTTTTCACAATGCATATTGTTTCAAAGCAGCTTTACAGACAATGCATTTCAGAAATGTACATAGAAAAACACAGTTACCCAGATAGCAAAATTGCTGTGGCCCAGATCTGGCCCACACTTGACACTTCCATCTGGCCCAAATACCCCATGAAGTGTCAAGTGTGGGCCGGTACTGGGCCACAGCAATATTGGTGTCTGGGCCAGATGTGGCCCAGTTCTGCTTCATTTGTTTTGTTTACGGCTGACATGCGGCATTGCTATGGCTTAATTGTGGCCCAAATCTGGCAAACAGAAGCGGACCGCCCAAGTGCCATCATTCCACGCGGTATGTGGGCCAGATGAAAGTGTCAAGTGTGGGCCGGAACTGGCCCACTGCAATTTTGGTGTCTGGGCCAGATGTGGCCCAGTTCTGCTTCATTTGTTTTGTTTACGGCTGACATGCGGCATTGCTATGGCTTAATTGTGGCCCAAATCTGGCAAACAGAAGCGGACCGCCTAAGTGCCATCATTCCACGCGGTATGTGGGCCAGATGAAAGTGTCAAGTGTGGGCCGGAACTGGGCCACAGCAATTTTGGTGTCTGGGCCAGATGTGGCCCAGTTCTGCTTCATTTGTTTTGTTTACGGCTGACATGCGGCATTGCTATGGCTTAATTGTGGCCCAAATCTGGCAAACAGAAGCGGACCGCCTAAGTGCCATCATTCCACGCGGTATGTGGGCCAGATGAAAGTGTCAAGTGTGGGCCGGAACTGGGCCACAGCAATTTTGGTGTCTGGGCCAGATGTGGCCCAGTTCTGCTTCATTTGTTTTGTTTACGGCTGACATGCGGCATTGCTATGGCTTAATTGTGGCCCAAATCTGGCAAACAGGAGTGGACCGCCAAGTGCCATCATTCCATGCGGTATGTGGGCCAGATGAAAGTGTCAAGTGTGGGCCGGAACTGGGCCACAGCAATTTTGGTGTCTGGGCCAGATGTGGCCCAGTTCTGCTTCATTTGTTTTGTTTACGGCTGACATGCGGCATTGCTATGGCTTAATTGTGGCCCAAATCTGGCAAACAGGAGCAGACCGCCCAAGTGCCATCATTCCACGCGGTATGTGGGCCAGATGAGAATGATGGCACTTGGACGGCCCGCTCCTGTTTTCCAGATATGGGCCACAGATAAGCCATAGCAATGCCGCATGTCAGCCTTAAACAAAACAAATGTGTGACATAGTTAATTTTAATTCTGGCCCAGATCTGATACCATACTCTGGCCCACATACCACATGGAATGTTGGCAATTGTGCGACCCGCTTCTGTTTTCCACATTTGGGCCTTAAGAAAGCCTTAGCAATGCCACATGTAACCAACAACAAACCAAATAAACCACACCTGGCAACAGTTGATTTTTACACAAACCCTGGTCTTTCCCAACATTCCTCATGTGGGCCAAAGCAGCATGGAATGGTGGCACTTTTGCAATGCACTCCTGTTTGCCAGATCTGGTCCACAAGCAGGACATTTGTTCAGTCACATGTTAGCCAAGAATGAACTAAACCATAACTGTGTGTGTTTGTGTGTGCGCGCGCACTAAGTGAACTCTGCATCAACAATATCAAACATACAGTAAAGAGATATGGCCCCTCTTTATGTTAAGGTAAGTTACAATCCAAACACACTTCTGAAAACATTTGCATCATTTATTAATATTGCCCAAGAACAACCCAATGCAAGTTTACATTTTCAAAACTTGAAAGCAATAAAAAAAAAAAATAATAATTATAAAAAAAATAAACAACACAAAAATATGTGCATGGAAAAGCATTGTAGAAACTAAATAAAAATAAAACATGTTTCCAGTAGCTTTGGTCATCCAAAAAAACAAACAGACAACGCAGAAGTGAACACACTACAAAATCTTGGCAAATGGATTCATCCAAAAATATAGAATTTGATCTCCTTGACTGGGCCCATCTTCGTCATGGCAATCTTGCAAGCCTTAATTGGATACACAAATGATAAAAAACTGTTGACTCAGTAACAGAACGCTGATTATACAATAGTGTTGAAATACAAAACAAACACACACGCACAACTATTTAGAAGCCAAATTAAATAAAAAAAAAACAAATAATTTGTTTTTACTTTTTACTAATAGTGAAAGCTGCAAGTTTTAAAAACTTTAAAAACAGCTCTCTAAGTGCTTTTAATGAAAGCAGCACATTAATACTGAATGGTGAATAAATGGACTGGAACTACAGTGCATTAAATGGTTTGGTAACACTAGTCTATTTGTTAACATTAGTTAATGTATTAACTAGTATTAACTAACATTAACTACATTATTTATTAAGCTTTCTTAATGTTAGTCAATCATTGTTTGTTCATGTTAGTTTACAGTGCATCAACTAATGTTAACAAATACAGCTATTGATTTTAATAATGCATTAGTAAGCATCACAATTAACATTAACTAAGATTAATAAATGCTGTAGAAGAATGGTTCTGGCCTCATGTTAACTAAAGTAGTTAACTAATGTTAACTTGTAAAGTGTTACAAATGTTTTAATGCACACCTTGCAGCCAATCAAAATCAAGTATTCAGACAGACCATGGTATTATACACATATAGCAAAAAACACAATGTAACTGACTTACAGGTGTCTTGGACCCTCCTTCGTTTCTCTCTTTCTCTTCTCCTCCGTCTCGGTCACTTGCAAGAGGAAGCCATTTTTTAATAATGATTCTATCTCTTGATCAGTGGCCGCAGCTGTCAGTCTGTTGTTTCTGACAGTTCCTAAAAAAAGATAACATTTGTAAATGCAAGATGGATTACACAACCTTTAAAATCTTGGGACCCAATTAGGGCCCACAAGCCCAAGTGCATAGTTTGTCAGCGCCAATGTAAAGAACATTTTGGCCATGGCCAAGGACACTCTTTGCTTCCAGTTGCCCAAAAGGAACAAGTTTGACGCCTGCTAGGAAAATCGGACTGCGTCAGAAAATGGATTATGGATTATGAAATTATTGGTACCCCTAGATTTTTTTTAACGAGTAAAATATCTCAGAAGTATATTTTCATTAGGGACCGTTCGGTATTTATGGAATGGGCCACCGGAGGAAAATCACAAGCAGTGTCCTGTGAGTGTGTCCTACGTCGATGTAGCGCTACGTCGAGTTTGGGACTGAGGCGCCAGAACTGCAGCTGATAGAATGTGCGCTGTAGTGTGTGTGATAGCGATACTACCATATTTCTTCAAAAGCAGATTGTGGAGATATTACATCATCCACGATCAAAAATTATGATATCGCATAAGGACAAGTATAAAACAACTGTTAGGCTATCATGTCTGAAAACAAACAAAAATAACGGCGTACACCTGGCCACTTCATGCGTTTTCTCAGATCGGATATAGCTATCTGATTTATCAAAACGATTCCATTTACACCTGGTGTGGTCGCATAAATGCGTTTTTGCAAAACGGATTTAAAATCCTATCTTCAATTCTTCAAATAGTTTGCACGTTGGCCTCATCTGCAGTTGATGCGTGTTGCAGTAGCGTCGTCATGTCTGGCTATAACAACATGACATAAAGCCTATAACACGCTCACGTTTATTTTTATTTTATTGCATTTTTTGGAGGAGTACAATTTACATATGTGGTTTCCAACAACCAGATGCATTACACTTGTTCAGTTTTGTCTGGAATGTGGCCCAGACCTCCCCTGAAGTGGTTTGAGCGATCGGATTCAAATCCGTCTCGAATGCGTTTCGGAGGGCAATTTATACCTGGTCTTTTCTAGGGCTGGGACCGAGTCTCGATAGTTTTTAGGTATAGACCGAATTGCCTCAATATATCGAGTAGCCTATCGAAAAATGGCATGTTGTTCGGTTCCAGATTTCCGATACCGCGCACATACTCATATGAGACGCGCGCGCAACGCACGCACGAACTCGACGCGAGGACACACACACACACTCTCCGCGCACATATTCATATGAGACGCGCGCGCATGCCACAAACTCGACGCGAGGACACACACACAAACTCTCCGCGCACATATTCATATGAGACGCAAGCACACACACACAAACTCTCCGCGCACATATTCATATGAGACGCGAGAACACACACACAAACTCTCCGCGTACATATTCATATGAGAAGCGAGGACACACACATAATAGGCTACCTTAAAGATGTGGAAAAGTCGATCAAAGTGTGGGTACATTTCTCCAGACTCGATGCCAACAGCGTGCGATGCAGTATTTGCGGTAAAATAATTGCTGCAAAGACCGATAAATACGATAAAGACCTTGACAGTGCACGGAGTAAACATAAGAGCAGAAAGTTGCTCCGTCTTCGACTGGTAATTGCAGAGATACCTTGTTGATCTGACAGTGTTTATATTGCTATAAATAATAACCTACTGAATGTACACTGCCGTTCAAACATGTGTTGGTTTACTTGGCTAGTCAGAATTTTTTTTCAGTAAGGATGCATTAAAGTTATCAAAGGTGACATTAAAACATGTGTAATGTTACAAAATATTTTGTTTTTAAATAAATGCTTTTCTTTTGAATTTTTTATTCATCAAAAAATCATGAAAAAATGTAGGCCTATCATAGTTTCCTCCAAAATACTTTTGGATACTTACTACAGTAATTAAATAATGTCAAATATAGTAAATGTATTGTTGCCATATACTAAATATTTGACTAGTCGCACGTTAATTTCTGCTTAAATACTGCATGGGATATAGCCCATTCTGCGCTCAAGCGCATGTATAATCTTGCCGCAAAAACAGGCTAATGATAATAAATATGTATTTAAAAATAACAATGCATTTTAATTGTTTATTAATAAACTCTTTTTTTTCTAAATCAGTGTCCGCTGCAAACATGTCTCCATACATCTCCGCTGTAAAGTGCGCCTTTAAGAAAATTGCATCTTTCATAGGGATTACATCAGATGATATTTGCTTTCGATTTGATTTTTTTCGTTTTTAAAAGTGGACATATCAAGCTTTATATAGATATTTTTTTTCATATATTTGAGGCTAGTATACTATATAGCCTACGATATGTTTCTGCTTTTTTTTTTTTTTTTGACGCGCTAGGCTATAGTTCACGGAGACTATGAAAGACCCTGATTGTTTTATTTTATTTTACGAAAGCAAAACGTTTTCTTGTTATTGTGAGTTTACACAAATAAAAGTATTGCGACTGATGCATTATTCTTTTCTGTATGGCCATAAATAGAGTATTTTAAGTTGTTTCCACTGTTGATCGCATCGGCGCCTCCATGTCATGCAGTGCGCGCTACACACTCCGCACACACACTTGGTTATGCGCCTAAGAACAGCGAACAAATATCTAGGTTAATGTTAGAGTGAGCGGCCATGCCAGACGGATAATCCTCATGTTTAACAAATCAAATCATGCAGTTTCTACCTATCGCGAGTCAGCGCTGCGCCAGTTTGAAAAATGCGGGTGTGCAGGAGTCTTAATGAACGTTTGGTGTAGAGATATCTGAACATCTTTGCCAAGCGCAAACCAGTACAGAAGTAATAATCAATAAATGATCGGGGAGGGTCATGCCTTTTTTCACAATCATTTTGGAGGGTCATAGAAAAATTTATTGCTGGCGAAGGGAGGGTCAAGTCTTTTTTGACTATTGATCTCAAAACTCCTCCGGTGACCCCATAAATAAATAACGAACAGTCCCTTATACCTTTTTTAGCACACCATGGTGAACATAAAATTGTCCAGTTATGACTTCTTGTTTCACAGGAGTTTAAATAGGAGGAAACACAGAGGCCAAATTCCCTTAATCATTCATCACAATGAGTCAAACCAAAGAATATAGTTCTGATGTGCATCAAAAGATTGTTGAGCTTCACAAAATAGAAAGTGACTCTAAGAAAGTAGCTAAAGAATTGATAATCCCCATTTTGACCATCAGGACAATAATTAAGAAGTTAATCAACTAAAGATGTTACGAATCTGCCAGGAAGAGGACGTGTGTCTATATTGCCTTAATGTACGGTGAGGAGGAGAGTTTGAGTGACCAAAGCGTCTTCAAGGATCACAGATGGAGAATTGCAGAGATTACTTGAGTCTTGGGGGTCAGAAAGCCTAAACAAATATATCAAACAACCCCTACATCAAAAAACATGTTGTTTTGGGAGAGCTTCAAGAAATATCATCCTCGCTCCTCCAAAAACAAACTCCAGCATATCTGAAACGCAAGTATCAAACGCGAAACGCAAGTAACTTTGTGGGCGGATCCCGGCCGCTGACGCTATTATACTGGCGGGATAAACGACTCTTGCGTCCGACGCAAACCTAAAATGTGTTGGTCTGAAGTAGCTTCATTATTCATGTGGTTTGGGCGTAACGTGAAATAAACCAATCAGATTTATACCCAAGTATAAATCTTATAATGGGTCGTGGTTGGATCTTCCAACACAACGGTCCAAAACAAACATCAAAATTCAACATAAAAATGAGTCACTGAGCACAAAATTAAGCTTCTGCCATGACCGTCCCAGTCCCCCTAAACTGAACCCTATAGAAAATGAGTGGGGTGAACTGAAGAGAAGCAGCGTCAGCATGAACTTGTGAATCTGAAGGATCTGGAGAGATTTCTGTAAGGAGGGAATGGTCTCTGATCTCTTTTTAGTTGTTCTCCAAAATCATCAGGCATTATAGAAGAAAACTCAGAGCTGTTATCTTTGCAAAAGATCATTATGGCCAGCGTGTTTTGGAGAAAAGTATTTATTTCATAATGTGATTTACCCCCCACTTTCAATTATTTACTTCAATGAAAGGTTAGATTTTTGAGATTTAAAAAAAAATAAAAGATCAAAAAGATAAACAATCCAGATTTATTTTTACAGCTATTTTTGATCATATTTACCAGGGGTGCCGTTAAGTCTGACCACAACTGTACTTGAACATTACTTGAGAATACTTCATAAAATAAACTTAAAGTATATATTCATTTAAACTATACTTTTTCATAAGGGATGCAGGTAATATGGATATATCCATTGCCTGTTGCATCAGTTTCTCATTGTTTGAGAGTTCCATACAGTATGTGTGGGGATGGACAGCAATGTTTGGGATTGTTTCCACAATTAGGCTTTTAGTGATAAACTGCTGGCTGTCATACCCTTGCCAGGGCAGAGCAGTACAAGTGCTTTAATGTTTACTTTTTTTTAATCAACCTTTTTAATCAATTTCGTAATCTGAGCATTAATATGCGTCAAGCCTGCAAGGAGTAGAGAATGGACTTATTAGACTGAAGATAGTGAAATGTAACACTTACCAGTAATTACATCTTTCAGCTGGAGTCTGTGGAAAGCTGTTTTGCCATTGATGCCACGCCAGTTGAGTTGTTTGCCAAGGGAGTTGGTAATACAGTGCCCCATAACCCGCCAAAAACGCTATCCTTAATGTCAACTCCTCCAATGAAGCTCAATGCAGTAATCTAAAAAAGATCATTTAAAAGCCATGGATACATGTTTTATATTAACACTACTCACAGTTACCCAATTCAGAAAAAAATTAAAAATACATTATATAGGGCTGCACAATTAATAAAATTTTAATCACGATCACGAGTAAACCACTGTCTGATCACGTGGCTTAATGAGCCAATAATCAGAGTTGTTCCCTGCACCGCGCAGCTTAGTTTCTAGATATAGAAACTAGAATGTTTTGCCGGACTGGACAAAAGCGAAGCGAACTGGACGAGAGAGACCGAGGGTGTCCTTTGCGCGAGAGAGACCGAGGGTGTCTGCGCGCGAGCGACTTCAAATAACAAGAGACTTTTCAAATAACAATGACTCTGAATTTTATTCACCGACATCGGGATCCCACTTACATGGCTACCTACAAATAAATCAATAATTTGACACAAAATATTGATTTAAAAATGAGTTTATTGATATAAAAACGATTGTATTGCTTCCGTTAAAGAACTAAGTTCTGTTATCAAGAAATAACAGACCGCATTCTACATTAGAATTTAACCAAGCCATGTAATAATAGGTACCGGTAGTCTATCCTAATATTAATTATAAATACAATGTATATAAAATATTATAAATACAATATAAAATAATAATAAATGATTTATTTGTATTTATTCTTTAAGGAGATGCACTGAATTTTGGTGAATAAGAGAACCTATTTTATTTTGATGCACATATTTGTACATTAGCAGGAAATGTAGCACAATATGGATGTGAAAGCAGGTATAATTGGCCTATGTGACAAAAATGTGTTTTGGTTCAAATCAACAAATAATCGTGATAATTAATCGTGATCAAAATAATCGTGATTATCATTTTGGCCATAATCGTGCAGCCCTAACATTATATCACTTCACACTTAGTTGGCATTTAGAAAAGTCTCATTGTTGGATACTTGCTTTCTTAACCTGTTTTCTACTGTAGGCCTGCCACTCTATCACTGATGCAGGTCCATATTCAACTGACAAGGTGAAGTTGCAGTGTCCTTGAGGTCTAGGGCCATTGAATGCTTAAATCTGATTGGTTGACAAACGTTCTACGGTGTGCAATTATTTTCAGGGAACGCACAGCTAAAGTAGTTCCGGCAGGTCTTGACCGCATTACAGTTCCATATCACTGCGCGTAGTTCACTGTAATAACGGAAAATAGGATACAATTCATAACAAGAAAACTTTAAATTTAATTTAAATAAATGAAGAACAATCATATATAATATAATCAATAGAAAATTAAACTGAATATTTAAATAAATTGATAAGCCTGCTGCACGAGTTTTCGTAATTATTGCAGATAATATAGTCTAACAAATAAATAATTATTGATAGGTCTATACTTGTTAAAAGGGCTTTGTGTTTCATTTATTAGGCCATCTGTCACTAATAGAAAAAAAGAATGAACGAATTAATTAAAACGAATTAAATAATAATAAATAATAATATTGACGCACATTTCTCTCTCTCTCATAACTGCATTAATAACTGCATAAAGCCGCCGGGGACACACTTACTGTAAGGCCGTGAATGTAGCACTAATTTGATACTTATGACCAGGGCCACACGGAATCTGCGGACTTTTTTTGTGATTTCTGTGTGGAATTTTGGGAAAATCTGCGGAATTATGCGGAATGGTTTTAAATGTGTTACAGGTGCAATGTGTCATATATCTGAGGATCTATTGACAGAAATGCAATATAAGATTCATAACCAGGGGTGCACATAACTTTTTCAGTGAGTTACTCAGGTGAGTACCAGGAGATGTGTTTGGTACTCACCCCATATGTAGCGTGGCCACAGCTGTCAATCATGACGTCACATTCACATTTTTATAGCATAAAAATAACTAACTAAAACCAAACTTATTTTTAAAAAAAAACAGAACACATAAATTTACATCAGCGTGAAAAAAACTAAAGTGTTATTGTTTTTTTAAGTGTTATTGTTTCAGATATATTTATTTGTATAAATTAAATATAATTAATCCTTATTAAAGATATTAAAGAGCAGTGGAATTTTCTCTTTTTATTTTGTTGTTTGATCAATATTAAGTGTACTACAGAAGGCATAGGTTTATTACGCACTGTCACTTTAAGACCGAGTGTGCAGATCCAATTGCACGGATGCACTGTACGTTCTGTAAAGACATAACCGACTGTGTTTACGTGAATACTCTCCAAAACGGAAATTTAGACAATGTTGTGTGTATTTGTCCATTCAGAAGCGAAAGAGAGCTCAATTCAGTTCTTGCGCGCAGCACGCTTTAGCTGTATGTGCAGGGCTGCACGCTTCGGTAGAGCGCGCGCGTGTGTGTTCGCACAGAAAAACATACTGAATAAAGCACTCTTTCCGCGTCGTCACTCTTATTCAGATCTATCCATATGTCTGCCCTTCTCTTTCTCCCGCTGGATAGCGCATCTTCCACAAACGCAAATCAGTTCTGACTGGATCTCTTCCCCAATCGTCCCTCCCTAACATTTCCGTCTAGTTTGTATTCGTTGACGAAAATGTCAATACATTTTCGTCATAGTGCTCGTCATTTAAAACGGGGTTTTATTTAGTTATCGTCTCGTTTTCTGTAAAAAATGAAATTAACACTGCCTAGGTTGCATTTTGGCGACAGTACGCAAAGGCGCGTAGTAACACAAGTGGCATTACGCATTCCTGATTTTTGTCACGGATGCGTACCTGCGTACCAGTTATGTGCACCCCTGTTCATAACTATGTTTTCAAGTGGTGTAAAAAGACCTTACTTAATGAAACGTTATGTTTTTATTACCTTAGAATGAGTCATTTATATCTACATAACCGCGGGAACCCCCTTCTATGAAGGTCGACATATCATGACGTCATGTTTCTACCGTAGCCGAAAGCAAAACAAACAGCGCTAAAGAAACCTCATTGCTTGACTTGCTACTCTCTGCTGCTGACTCAGACAACGACATCTTTTGTCTTACGTCGGCCACCATAGCTTCTCCTTCGAGTTTGAAAACGGAGGGATAGGCCGTCAGTGACTGGCTGTTTGCAATTCGCAAATCACACACTGCACCTTTAAACAGATCTTAGAGTATTGGAACTGAAAATATTACAAAATAAAATATTAAATATTCACGTCTTAATTTTTATTTAAGGTTTACAATACAAATAGAAAAAGAACATTTGATCTATGTTATTGTCCATACACTAAACAGCGGAGAAAATTGCATTGTGCACAGATCATTAAACAAGCAATTGCATATAATATAAGAACATGGCAAAATAAATATCAATATTAAAATAAATAAAGTATATAAAGTAATGAACTACTTTTAAGAGCTATAAATTACTTTTAAATAAATAAATACTGGTGTGACAATCAGTTACAGAACAGTTCATTAAATACATAAATACTTAAAAATATAATTAAATAAATATATTAATTGTCACAATCTCAGACTCTACGAGATCCCTCGCTGACCACCAGAGGGCACTCTCACCCGAGTATTGACTTCCTCTCACATCATTCCTGGACTGATTACTCATGCACCTGTCATCACTGATTACTCACGCACCTGCATCTTGTTATCAACCTTCATATAAGCCTCACTCACATCACAAACAGTGCGAAGTCTCGTTTCCTCTGTGAACATTCTGAGCGTTATTCCTGTATTCTGACTGCCTGTGTTTGACCTCCCCTGATTTTGATTATTTCGTTGTCTGCTGCCTGCCTCTCGACCCTCTGCTTCGTCCCTGGATTTACTTCTGCTCGCTGCCAGCCCTGACTCTCCGCCTGGACTTGACAAGTGTGAGCCTGTTCCCTGCTGTTGATCTTGCCGGTGCTTGACCCCTTTTCCTGTTTGACTCTTCTCCTTTAATAAACGTTGCAAATGGACCTAACTGCCTCCGGTGATTCCTTACATTAATAAACACATTCATATTAAAAAAACACTAATTTACTATTTTACTACTAACATAGCATCAGAAAAAGTCATTTGACATCAGAAAAGCTACTGAATGTGTGTGGAGTTTGGAGCTTATTTTGAGTCTCTGCTGTTGAATTTGGCAATCAGCATCATCTTAACATTGTCCTCGGTTAGGCTTCGTCTGTGCTGTGTCAGAAGAGAAGAATAGTGGGAAAAAAGTCTCTCCACATCCACTGAAGTAGTGGGCAGATGCAGGTACAGTGCAGCCAGTGGGGCAAGTGTTGGCATTCGATCTTCCCTTGCAGCCCACCACTCCACTGCACTAACCTCGCCTGCATCACTCTTGTCCATGCAGATGTAGCGATGCCACTCCTCTGCAGACACCTTGCTCAAAGCAGGGACAACTTGGACATAACTCTGCATATCAGGTTTTAAGCCAGATACCTTGGCTGGATCAAAGATTGGGAGGGCTTTAAATAGTTCAGTGGAAGGATGTCTCTCCATCACAGCCTGAAGCTTGGTAGAACATTGTGCCATTGCTTCTTTAAACATCTCAGAACAAGTGTACCGCTCATCATCATTTAACTCCTTCATCTGCTCTCTGGTGCGGGGACGCCAGTCCTCAGCCTCTGCGGTGCGCCCATACTCAAACAACATGCTGTGGTCCTCTAGCTGACTGAAGATGGTGGCAGCCACGGGTCTGGAGGTTTCTTCAAGCTTGACCAGGGTGGCAAGTATATCGGAGCTATGCTCAACAATGAAGGTGGCCTGGATTTTCAGGAGTTTTCCGTTCTCCTCTAACAGAACTCTAAGATCCCGCACAGCTTTAGAGGACAGTGGCAGCGTTTGGATGAAGCCATGCAAAATATCAATGTTTTCTGCCAGATATTGCACAGCTTTTATCCAGGAACCCCATCTTGTCTGGACAGCAAACACTGGCATGAGAGGAGACAGACCCTGCTGCATCATGAAGGCCCTCAATTCAAGACGACGCTGGGGTGACTGGCAGAAAACATGCTTTCAGTTCTTCAAATGTGTCAGGAAACACTGCTAGAACTAACTGCAGAAGATGTACAAGACAGGTGATATACGGCATTGGGAAAGAGGCCATATAGAATAGTGTTATATGCTTTTTTCATATAACTTGCAGAATCTGTGACAAAAGCCCATACATCATTAAAATCAATGTTGTTGGAGTTAAGACAGGAGATGACAGCCTGCGATACGGTGCTGAAATTAACACGATCCAAAAAAACGAGATCTGCTGCAACAGGTGGCTTGCCCACTGGCTGGAGGAGAATAGCAAGAGCACAACGGCCACAAGCATCTGTCGTTTCATCTGCAATCACATAAACAGGACTTCCATGTACAGCCTGCTTGATGTCCTCCAAATACTGAGGAAATAAGTGTGGAAGATAATCAGAGCGTAGGTGAGATGGAGCTGGAATGGACCCTCCCTGTTTGCAGTACTTCTATAAAAATGAGGAAAATTTGGATGTTTTTTCCAGAGGGATGTCGGCTTCAATGAAGGTCTTTATGAAATCATAAATGAACTCCTTTCTCTCAGCTGTAGATGGAGTCTTAGACATACAGGAGGCCAATGTCTGTGTTTTGAATGATGCTGGGGGGTAAAAAAGTATTTTATTATTTTAGGGGGCTATTTTAATTCCAAAGCCAAGGGAACTTTATCAGGATGCATAGTATCCTATTTATTTAAGATAAATTATTCATTCACAAAGAGAATTGATGCCCTTGTAGGTTAGAGTTTTTCTCATTTTATTGATTAAGGCATTAAGATTTCCAAAAGATGATTTTGTATTCCCTCTTTTAAGTCAACTTTAGCATGGGTGTGTTCACTTATGCTAAGCACTGTGTGTGTGTGTGTGTGTGTGTGTGTGTGTGTGTGTGTGTGTACTGTTCAAAAGTTTGGGGTCGGTAAGATTTGAAATGCTTTTAAAAGTCTCTTCTGCTGTGTTGCACAACAGAGGTTTACTGGTTAAATAAAATAATGTGAAATGGTTTGATTTTACTTAAAACATTTATAATAAATAAATAAAGTACTATTAGCCTGTCAATATTACTTTGAGAAGTACTTTCGATTGTATAGTATATTTCTGTGATCATTAATATTCATATAGTTAAACCGAACTTTATTTTGATGGGTTTCTGAGTGTATCTGATGCTGAAATGCAGAACGTCGTGTAATCAAATCTGCGGCACTCATTTACAGAGACTCGCAAAACTATCAGACTTTAATAGCAGTCTTTTAATATTCACAGACACTAGTCAATATAGCGATTTGATATTAGCCTATTATCGGCAGTGAGACAGAGTAGCCTAGTTATTTCCATTTTGCGCCGGTATTGCGGTAGCAATAAACACAAATAAACACAACCCAGCACTGTTCTCATCATGATTACTTTTTATTATTTTTCAACACAAAGAAAATAAAACTTTAAATAAACTTGCCAAAAGCACTCCTCTTTCTGTTCGTGTGGCGAGCGGATTTGAGTGCCGTCTGTCGCCTCAGGTAATCAACGGAGTGTTGACAGGCTTTACAAAACATAACTCCGCCATCTTCATAAAAATCGTTTGCAAATTCTTTTGCTCTGTCCTGTGCCGTGATTTTGACAGACAAGTGACGTTTCCTTAATTCCTCCGCGTTCAGTTTTATTTTAGACATTTTCAACTTTTACTCTCTCATAAAATGTAAACATCAATCAGCGCAGCCTAGTTAATCATAAATTTAGGGCATAACATATCGCCGGCGTTGGGTCGTCTCTTCACAGGCGTCGAGTCGTCTCTTCACAAGCGGTGGGGCATCTGAATTCTCCATGAGAGGCTGGATACATAACTGGAGCTGACGAACTATATTTGAGTTATCTCGGGACAGGCGAGATAACAACAAAAAAAGGCAGATGGGAAATAATTAGCGTAGCTGCTGTTCATAATATGAATGCATTTGATCTGATTTTACTGTAGTATAAAAGGTACGACGCATTATGTGAATGCTTGGCTAAAGAGATGCGTCTTTAATCTAGTTTTAAACTGGGAGAGCGAGTCTGAGCCTCGGACAATATCAGGAAGGCTATTCCAGAGTTTAGGAGCTAGATGTGAAAACGCCCTCCCTCCTTTAGTGGACTTAGTTATCCTAGGTACGACCAGAAGCCTCGATTTTAGCGATCTTAAAGAGCGCGATGGATTATAGGGCGATAGAAGATCTCTTAAATACACAGGAGCTAAACCATTTAGGGCTTTATAGGTCAGTAACAATACTTTGTAATTGATACGGAACTTAATAGGTAACCAGTGTAGAGATGATAAAATTGGTGTTATATGATCATATTTTCTTGACCTAGTAAGAACTCTAGCGGCTGCATTTTGGACTAACTGTAGCTTGTTTACGGAGGATGCAGGACAACCAGCTAATAAAGCATTACAGTAATCTAGTCTCGAGGTCATGAATGCATGAACTAACTTTTCTGCATCAGAAACAGATAGCATGTTACGTAGCTTAGCAATGTTTCTAAGGTGGAAAAAGGCAGTTTTTGTAACATATGAAATATGATTTTTAAAAGACAGGTTGCAGTCTAGTATGACACCCAGGTCTTTTACTGTAGAGGATAAAGTAGCAGGACATCCTACTATGTTAAAGTTGTATTGTGAGAGATTTTGTGGGCGGTTTTTTTAACCGATAAGTAGTACCCCTGTCTTGTCTGGATTTAATAGAAGAAAATTACGCGTCATCCAATCTTTTATATCTTTAACACACTCTGTCAATTTTGATAATTTAGCGTTTTCATCCGGCCGTGATATATTTGAGTGTCATCAGCATAACAATGGAAACTAATTCCATGTTTCTTTATAATATTTCCAAGTGGCAGCATATATATTGAGAATAATAGAGGGCCTAGCACAGATCCCTGCGGCACTCCATAGTTTACTGAAGTTATGATCGATTTTCTCCATTTAAATAGACAAAATGGTAGCGGTCAGATAAGTATGATCTAAACCAGCTTAATGCTTGTCCTTGAATGCCAGTATAATTTTGTAGTCGATCTAAGAGTATTGTGTGATCTATTGTATCGAACGCAGCACTAAGATCGAGTAAAACTAGTATTGAGATACAGCCTTGGTCAGAAGCTAAAGTAAATCATTAGTGATTTTAACGAGCGCCGTTTCAGTGCTATGGTGCGGCCTGAATCCAGTCTGAAACTTTTCAAAGATGTAATTTTCTTGCAAAAAAGAGCTCAGTTGAGCGGACACAACTTTTTCTAATATTTTAGACATAAATGGAAGATTTGAAATGGGTCTATAATTTGCTAGTTTAATGTGCGCGTGCACTCTTATGACGTCACCGCCCGAGGCTATAAAAGTTCCTGGTCAATTTCATTGACGTGTTGCACACACATTCACAGTTGGTTACGTTAAAGATGTTCCCAATGCGCTGATCAGCACAGGATCGATTGTAGCTTTTGAAAGGGAACGTATGAGTATCATATGATACAATGTGGTGCTGGTCATATAATTAGAATATCATCAAAAGTTGATTTATTTCAAGAATTCAACTTAACAGGTGAAACTAATATATTATATAGACTCATTACATGCAAAGTGAGATATTTCAAGCCTTTATTTGTTATAATTTTGATGATTATGGCTCACAGCTTATGAAACCCACAAAATCAAAATCCCAGAAAATTTAATATTTCATGAAATCACACAGTAATTACACAGTAATACCATGGTCATTGAACCAGGTTTTGGTTCTTTTGGCAGTGTGGGCCGGTGCAAATCCTGCCGGAAAATGAAGTTAGCATGAAGTGCTCTGAAACTTCCTGGTATACGGCTGCGTTGACCTTGGACCTCAGAAAACACAGTGGACCAACACCAGCAGATAACATGACCCCAAACCATCACTGACTGTGGAAACTTCACACTGGACTTCAAGCAACGCGGATTCTGTGCCTCTCCTCTCTTCCTCCAGACTCTGGGACTGCGATTTACAAATGAGATGCAAAATTTGCTCTCATCAGATAAGAGGACTTTGGTCCACTGTGCTTTATTAAATCCAGAGTCAGCGCAGCCGTCTACAGGACATTTCCAGAGCACTTCATGCTTCCTGCTGCTGACCAACTTTATGGAGATGCAGATTTCAGTTTACAACTCTCATGCCCCTCCCCCACTACCACAGAGCACCCTCCCATCGAGTTTGCAAGCTCGTCAGTGCGCTTGCACTTTTACTCTCCGCCATCACGCTTCGTACAATTCAACACACCTGCGAACTTCAGGCGTGTGCATGTGATATTGTCACGTGCACGCGTGTGTGTGTGTGTGTGAGGGGGGGGGGGGGGATCTGTGGCGTGTGCACGAACTGTGATTGACAGTCAGATCTCACACAGCCCTGCCCTGATTGGACCAGAAGAACCGGGAGCGGTGGATTTTTGCAAAACAAATAACAGGCTCCAGGTGGAGGTAGAAGCGCAGGTTTTTTTCTAAACCCGGCTGATTTATGTTGTTCTGTCGGAGCATAGTGTCAGTTTCAGTGAATATAACCAAAAAAATCTTGTATAGGCTAGTGTATAGGCTTTTCATTATCCCAAATTATAAAGTAAAATTCTGACCCCGTCAAAAAAGGCACAGTGCTTTCTGCAATTAGGTCGGGTTATGTTCACACCATAAATGAACCGTACAAGAGTTTGTTTGGAACCGGACCGAGACCACCTCTTAAGCTGGGTCTCGGTGTGGTTGTTTGGTCCGCACCCGAGTGCGATTGCTGTATTCACACCTGCCCAAAAGATCCGCACTTGAGAAACGCACTTGAGTTCGATTGTTTTGTTTTAGTTGTTTTGGCTTCGGATGCATCACTGTCAGTATCGGTGTCAATCGTAGCATGCGGTTCACTCACCCTCGCTACTGAAGCCCTGTCAGAGGGACCTGGAAGATGATACTTGAGTGCATGCACTTTTTTACGGCAAAATATGGTGTAATTTGATTGGATGTCATTTGATTGGATGAAATAAAAGGCATTTTTCCTGCCATGATTTTAGAATAGGTGGGTGGGGCTAAACAGGCAGTGATGTAGAAGCAGGCGTTGATCTGTTTAGCCACACTATTACGTAATAAAGTGACACATTCCACGACCTGTCGTTTTGGCAGATTGGCTTCAGTATAAGCTGTTTTTATACTAACAAGAGAGTTTTAAGTTCTGAAACTTACAGGACGTTTTCAGAAAACCTCTTTTCTGAGTAATTTCACTTTATTACACATAACTTTTTTATGGATTGTAAAATTATGATTTATTTCTCTGTGTAGATTTCTTAAGTTAAAATTGACGTCTGATCAAAATTTTATGTGAACAGTTTGATATATATATATATATATATCATTCTATGAGGGGCCGTACAAGCCAAAATCCATTCTTATACTGTCACACACATACATTCTCCATTCACATACATACATTTCTACCCTCTCTCTCTCTCTCACACACACACTTTGCGATGGATTATCATGATTAATACCGTTCCAAAGAATATATAGATATATCCAGGATATATAGATAATCCCACGGTAACTAGGGAGCCTACCCTTAGTCGTGTCCTCAAGAGTTTTGCGATCTGTCTATACGGATTCGCATTCTATTATAAAAATAATAGATTTCCCCTCTGTATTATAAGTCGACATTTTGTGGTACTCTTCAACCGTGTTCGCTATACAACAATCATATATATAAGCTCAATATATATACATGTCATACGCTGCCTCTTTGGCTAGGCTTAATGATCAATCAAATCTCATCGTGATTATTCTTTTTATCATAAGAATGCTCACCCTCTTGTCGTTCTCTTCAAGCAGGATCTCCCCGATCCAGGTAGAAGAATAAGACTCGTACTCAGGAATCCAAGGTCCAGTCAGATGATTATAATAAATGTTTAACAATATTTATTAAAATAATCAAATGAAAAGAATACTTGTTACAGATTATAATAGAGATAGATACTAGCTAGGCTTCTATGGCTTCTTGCATCTGGCACGCTGGAGATCCAGATCTTTGTCAGCAAGATTGAGCGACGAGTTTGTCTGATCCTTCTTCCTTTATAGTCCTTTATAGCTATAGTCAGCTGCACTTCAGCAAACAATAGCAGGCTGTTTTTAATAGCAACAGCAGTTTCAATCAAGAGCAACTATGATATCACAAGCAGGATACATGACCTGCCTTTCTCTACATTAAGTGGAATGTGCATGGCTTTTAGCAAACATAATTATCGCAAGCAGCGAGCTTGGTCTATCAACCGTAGTAAGTGAGGCTGTGGCTTGTGCTTGGTCTCTATCAACCGTAGTAAGTGAGGCTGTGGCTTTGTCTCTAGCAACCGTAGTAAGTGAGGCTGTGGCTTGTGCTTGGTCTCTATCAACCGTAGTAAGTGAGGCTGTGGCTTGTGCTTTGTCTCTAGCAACCGTAGTAAGTGAGGCTGTGGCTTGTGCTTGGTTTCTATCAACCGTAGTAAGTGAGGCTGTGGCTTGTGCTTGGTCTCTATCAACCGTAGTAAGTGAGGCTGTGGCTTGTGCTTTGTCTCTAGCAACCGTAGTAAGTGAGGCTGTGGCTTGTGCTTGGTCTCTAGCAACCGTAGTAAGTGAGGCTGTGGCTTGTGCTTGGTCTCTATCAACCGTATTAAGTGAGGCTGTGGCTTGTGCTTGGTCTCTAGCAACCGTAGTAAGTGAGGCTGTGGCTTGTGCTTGGTCTCTAGCAACCGTAGTAAGTGAGGCTGTGGCTTGTGCTTGGTCTCTATCAACCGTAGTAAGTGAGGCTGTGGCTTGTGCTTGGTTTCTAGCAACCGTAGTAAGTGAGGCTGTGGCTTGTGCTTGGTCTCTAGCAACCGTAGTAAGTGAGGCTGTGGCTTGTGCTTGGTCTCTAGCAACCGTAGTAAGTGAGGCTGTGGCTTGTGCTTGGTCTCTATCAACCGTAGTAAGTGAGGCTGTGGCTTTGGGCTTTGTCTCTATCAATCGTAGTAAGTGAGGCTGTGGCTTTGGGCTTGGTTTCTAGCAACCGTAGTAAGTGAGGCTGTGGCTTGTGCTTGGTCTCTATCAACCGTAGTAAGTGAGGCTGTGGCTTTGGGCTTTGTCTCTATCAACCGTAGTAAGTGAGGCTGTGGCTTTGGGCTTGATCTCTATCAACCGTAGTAAGTGAGGCTGTGGCTTTGGGCTTGGTCTCTAGCAACCGTAGTAAGTGAGGCTGTGGCTTTGGGCTTGGTCTCTAGCAACCGTAGTAAGTGAGGCTGTGGCTTTGGGCTTGGTTTCTAGCAACCGTAGTAAGTGAGGCTGTGGCTTGTGCTTGGTCTCTATCAACCGTAGTAAGTGAGGCTGTGGCTTTGGGCTTGGTCTCTATCAACCGTAGTAAGTGAGGCTGTGGCTTTGGGCTTGATCTCTATCAACCGTAGTAAGTGAGGCTGTGGCTTTGGGCTTGGTCTCTATCAACCGTAGTAAGTGAGGCTGTGGCTTGTGCTTGGTTTCTATCAACCGTAGTAAGTGAGGCTGTGGCTTGTGCTTGGTCTCTATCAACCGTAGTAAGTGAGGCTGTGGCTTTGGGCTTGGTCTCTAGCAACCGTAGTAAGTGAGGCTGTGGCTTGTGCTTGGTTTCTATCAACCGTAGTAAGTGAGGCTGTGGCTTTGGGCTTGATCTCTATCAACCGTAGTAAGTGAGGCTGTGGCTTTGGGCTTGGTCTCTAGCAACCGTAGTAAGTGAGGCTGTGGCTTTGGGCTTGGTCTCTATCAACCGTAGTAAGTGAGGCTGTGGCTTTGGGCTTGATCTCTATCAACCGTAGTAAGTGAGGCTGTGGCTTTGGGCTTGGTCTCTATCAACCGTAGTAAGTGAGGCTGTGGCTTGTGCTTGGTTTCTATCAACCGTAGTAAGTGAGGCTGTGGCTTGTGCTTGGTTTCTATCAACCGTAGTAAGTGAGGCTGTGGCTTGTGCTTGGTTTCTATCAACCGTAGTAAGTGAGGCTGTGGCTTGTGCTTGGTTTCTATCAACCGTAGTAAGTGAGGCTGTGGCTTGTGCTTGGTCTCTATCAACCGTAGTAAGTGAGGCTGTGGCTTTGGGCTTGGTCTCTAGCAACCGTAGTAAGTGAGGCTGTGGCTTGTGCTTGGTTTCTAGCAACCGTAGTAAGTGAGGCTGTGGCTTGTGCTTGGTTTCTAGCAACCGTAGTAAGTGAGGCTGTGGCTTGTGCTTGGTCTCTATCAACCGTAGTAAGTGAGGCTGTGGCTTTGGGCTTGGTCTCTAGCAACCGTAGTAAGTGAGGCTGTGGCTTTGGGCTTGATCTCTATCAACCGTAGTAAGTGAGGCTGTGGCTTGTGCTTGGTCTCTAGCAACCGTAGTAAGTGAGGCTGTGGCTTTGGGCTTGGTCTCTAGCAACCGTAGTAAGTGAGGCTGTGGCTTTGGGCTTGGTCTCTAGCAACCGTAGTAAGTGAGGCTGTGGCTTTGGGCTTGGTCTCTATCAACCGTAGTAAGTGAGGCTGTGGCTTGTGCTTGGTCTCTAGCAACCGTAGTAAGTGAGGCTGTGGCTTTGGGCTTGGTCTCTAGCAACCGTAGGTTGTCTCTAGCAACCGTGGCTGTGGTTAGTATGCTTGCATCATCTTCTAAAAAGTCCCTTTGGGCATGTGGTTAATGTTTAACCTGACTAAGTGCTAAGGAGCTAAGACAGTGGTTATTGTTTCACATAACTAAGAGCTACAGAGCAACACAGTAATTTCTTTTTTCAGCAATACATTTCAAATGGTTATATTTCTTAATAGTCCAGATAGTTCCCCCACATTGGTTGTAACATACTGAGCTGTGGTTTTCTTATTATGACCTTTTCTGTTCTTCTCTCGAGATTGGAGATCAGGGGAAGCGAGTGAAATGTCGTTCACATATGGCCTTTGCTCCACAACTTACATTCTCCTATATTTTTACACAGACATTTATACATTTTACTCTTATGTAAATGTATTCAAAGTATACATTTAATATTATAAATAATAAATGTATGTAAGAAGATTTTTTTTTTGTTGAAATTTTAAAATGTATTGATTACAGTAAATTCAGGAACAACAGCGAGATAATTTTTTATCTCAAGCCGCCTTTCCACAGCACACGACAAACGACAGGCGTCGGACCGGAAGTCATTCATTTTCAATGGAGAGTAGTGCGGGGGCTGCATGGAGTTCCAATCATATGCGAATGCGGTAATGCAGATCCGATTTGAGCTTCGGATGCGCTGAAATATCTGAACTTCTGCGGCTAGACCGTATGCGACCGGTCGAGATGTGTTCTAATGTGAGCGCAAAGCTAGAATTACCAATATTTGAACACTTTAACCATTCTGTAAACGCTATTTCTGCAATATAACGGCTATTAATAATAATTATTGCAGGAAAAAATATTTTATAATCATTAATCAATATTTATATTGATTATCTCTATAAAATCTACTATGTTTTTATTTTAGATGTATTGAGGGTCATTTGTTTTGTGTGGATATATTCATGCATGCATTACATTCATTAAAATAATTAATTTTACCATTGTGAATAACCGAGGGTAACGGACGGTTGCTTCACGACCAATTTTAAAGTTCCGTGCGACTGACACTTGGGGGCGAAATGCGACAATCGTATGCGAAATTCGTGTGAAGTGGAAAGGCGGATGTAGGCGGATGTCCGCGGGCGCGCTGTCGGATGTTGTGCGGGAGATCGGGACTTGACAATGTTTAAAAGAGATTTATTTTCAGTGTACTCAATGTTTTGGTAATGAGAGTTTACAGTTATAAAGTTAAATAGCTACTTAAAGTGCTGTATAGAGTTGGTGTATGTTAATTGAGCTTTATAGTCTGATTACTGAAATGTCAGTAATGTTTTATTTGGTGGAATACACTGTTTCTTTTTTTTGTGACCATCCAGTATCAGATAAATGTGTAATGTGAGTATTGAAAGAGCGTTTCACTTTTTGACAGGAAGTCGTCACACTGCCAACTCAACACTGTGAAACAAAAACAATTTATTGTTGTCTTTGTTGAATTTGCAGATTGTTTGACAGAAATAAATATGATATGTGCCACCAGAAAAACAGCCTCTTCTGTGTGTGCAACAGGACATTACTGTTCTCAGACCTGATTCTTTGTCTGGATTCATAAGGAGTCCGCACTAAATTTAGACATCCATATAAGGACTCCAGTGTATTTACTGCTACTCTATTTCTTGAATCCTCAGCAATCTTGAGACTGACAGAAATCCACATAGGGTTTGAATGTGATCACAGAGTTCTCTATGCAGCCTATCATGCACAAAATAATCTGCTTCTCTTTGCATTTGGTCAATACATTCCAGCACATTATTAAAAATGGTCTGATTTCATGATAATTTATGCATTTGGCATAGGGGTGGGCGACATGGCAAAAATATCATATCACGATTTTTTTCAGGAAAATCACGATTCACGATTTTATCACTATTCCTTTTCATGTTGGTTTCACTATTTTGCAAGTGACTGAGCATTACAGCCAAACTAATGTCCCTATTTTAAAAACAAAGCCTTAGGTAACAAATATAAAATAAAAAGAATGGCAGACATTTAGGCCAAAGTGGCGAAGATAAAACATATTTGTCATTGTCTTTGTTATTAAAAATTAAGAACAAAGATACACATACACAACTTAATATAAAAATTAAATAAACAGTGCTTTTTTCAGCTACAGGTGTATTTAACAGCATTGAAGAAAGTAATTAAATGAACAAATATGAAAATAAAACACAACATCGACTTCACTGTATAAATTTTACATTGATTCTTATTAAAGCGACTATTAAAGTTCTCAGTCAAGAGTGAGTGAGATGCTCTTTGTATTTTGTTGTTTTATTAACAGGGATAGTTCTCCCAAAAATTTAAATTCTCTCAAGCCGCTTTAAACCCGAATAAGTCTCCCTCTTCTGTTGAAAATAAAAGTTATTTGGAGGAATGTGGGTAAACAAACAGTTGATGTACCCCAGTTACTTCCATAATAGTTTTTTCCTACTATGGAAGTCAATGGGGACCAGCAACCGCCAGGTTAGCCACACTCCTCAAAATATCTTCTTTTGTGTTCAGCACAAGAAACAAATTAATACAGGTTTGGAACAACATTAGAGAGTGAGTAAATAATGACACAATTTTTATTTTTGGGTAACTGTCCCTTTAAGGACAAGCGGCAGCATGTTTACTATTAGGGCTACTGTCTCTTTAAGATCTGCGCGCAACGAGTCTACACGCATTTGACACAGTGTTGCCAGACGTACGATATTATCGTATTTGTACGATAATTTTGACCTCTGTACGATGTACGATCAATAATGAAAAAAATCCCATAATGTAGGATAATTTCAGAATTGCCCGCAAATTAGTTAAAATCTCCCGGAATCTAGATCGAGCGAGCAAGAGCGCACATGTGTAGCGCGCGCACAGCAGAGAAAGGGAGCGAGAGACCTTGCGTGTGTGTGCTAGTGTGCGTGTGCGCCTCACGAAGCGCATGTAAGGACCTATTTTTTCTCATGTACGATCATTTTCTCCCAAATACGATCATTTTGAGCTTCTGGTACGATACTTGGACATTTCCAATCTGGCAACACTGATTTGACAAGCAGATTTTTTCTTCATTTTTTCTATTGTTCTTTCACTTTAGACATAACCAACTTTGTTTATGTAAACCTTGTGTGTATTTGACAGTATTAGCGCAATAAGACTCGAAAGATAACTTAGTTCAGTAACGGGCGCTGTTAGACAGGCTTTTAGTGCATGCGCGCGTCGGGTGTTTGCCTCAGAAAAGCGCCCGTTAGAACAGCGCATCAGCAGCGAATGACATGTTTAACCGGCAAGGCTTTAAAGCACATGCAAATAATTAATTTTTATGAACTACAGTGTCCCGTTCCTCTGCATTTCATGTGGATATACGTCGCGCTGTACAGTATGTTGAGACGGAGGCGCCAGAAATGCAAACTGATATTAAAGCTGCAAGCAGCGATTGCGGGATTTAGTGGAACTAAAGGCACCGGGTGGCGGTGCCACCGGCTTGGGCCCTCCATCGCTGCTTGCAGCTTTAATATATATATATATATATATATATATATAAAAACAAAAACAAAATATTTATATATATTATGTAAATTCTTTTTTACCCCCCTATTTTTAACATATATATTATTATATATATAATAATAATATATATATATTATTAACATTTTTGGATGCTAAACTATTCTTTTTATAGGCTTTGTACTTTGTACACTCACGTTCCAATATAGAAAAATTAAAAAAAATTATTATGAACGGCACAAACTGTACAAATGACTATTTAAACAGAGCAGTGTAATTTTTATATGTAAGGTTGACTATTTTATTATTATATTTTATTAAGGCTATAATGAACATTCTGCGATGTCAAGATTGCAATGCTGGAATGCTGTGTGTGTGTGTGTGTGTGTGTGTGTGTGTGTGTGTGAGGCTCGATCGAACAATGGAGACATAAAAACATACTCCGTCATTTTGTTCATACAGACCATCATTCAAAATGCTAATTGTTTCCTTATATTTGTGTACACTCGCAATCAAATACAACATTGTGCTTTTGTTAAACTATAAACTCTTGTCAAACTGTAACCTATAACTGTAACCAAACCGTTCGAGATATCAAAAATCCCCTGGCAATTTATCATCTTCCATGTCTTGACTTCATGCTGACCGAGTTTCGTGGTCATCGGATGAATTCTCTAGGAGAAGTGTTTCAAATGCGAGAGCAAGCGTTCTCCAATCAACCCGTAATAGCCGACTTCCTGTTGGGCTGGCGTAAAACTTGACCCAGGGAAAGTTGTTCGGCCGATTAAATCTATATGTGTACCGAGTTTCATATTAATTCATGCAAGCGTGTTTGATATACGGACAAGTGTTCGAATCCCATTCCAGGGGGCGCTGTCGAGCCCCCCTGCCACGCCCGGGTACCAGCTTCAGCCCGGCCCTAATGGCCGCGGGTTCTGACCTGTGTGGAAAATTTCAAGAGTGTTCGAGCATGTTAAGGTCCTCAAAAGTGCCAGAGATTTTGCACACAGCAGAGAAATGGTTAAACTAAACTAGCCCCCCCTCCTCACACACACACACACACACACACACACAGAGGGGCAGAGGGAAAATGCTCCAAACAGTACACATTCAAACCAAAATATCTGACTTCCTGTTGGTCGGAGCTAATGACTGTAAATTAGAAAGTTGTCCGGATCGAAGAGAAGAATATACGTACCGAGTTTGGTTACTGTAGGTAAAACTAATACCCCATTTTTGACTAAAAGTGGCGCTACTGAGCCCCTTACCACGCCCGTTTCTGAAACTTCGCACATGTCTATTACACAATAAATGTCAAATGCATGTTGAGTTTCATGCAATTTGAAGCATGTTAAGAGCCTCAAATGCATCCAAAAAGAATATAAAAGTTTAAAGCGTTGCCATGGCGACAGTATTAAAGATATCAATAATCCTTTCACAGGTCTACATCTGTCGTGTGTTTACATTATACAGATGTAGTTTGAAGCAAATCGGGTAAAAATAAGAGGGTGATTTCAAAGCATTTCGAAAGTTACACACTTCCTGCTGCCAGTTGGTGGCGCTATAACTTTGACTTACAATAGTCACATCCATGTGATCGGCCTCTTACAGCGAACACACTGCTGAAGTTTCATCAAGATCAATTATAGGCCGGGAGCCAGGTCCACTCCTCAGGATGTTTTTTGCTACCTTTTTTTCACTATTATTTCCTATTATCTTATACCTTGGGCCATCACAAGTTGATAATGACCACCCCCAACTCGGCCCCGTTTGGTCTCAGGGGCCCAAAAACTCCCTTTTTGGGAAAAGCTTTTGACGGAATTATGTAATTGTGAATATTAAAGGAACACTCCGACTTTTTGGGACTTTAGCCTATTCACCTTATCCCCCAGAGTTAGATAAATCCATACATACCTTTTTCATCTCCGTGCGTGCTATAAGTCTGTTTGACGCACCCACCGCTAGCCTAGCTTAGCACAAAGACTGGATGTAAATGGTTGCAGCTAGCATACTAATCCAAATAAGTGACAAAATAACGCAAACATTTTCCTATTTACATGGTGTGATTTGTATAGTCACAGAGTGTACAAAAAACAAAGTCATATGAGACACAGACATATTTTAACCGTATAAATACTGGGAACTATATTCTCTGAAGGCGAAGCACTGCTACTTGGGCGGAGTGATAACCGCAGCACCTGAGACGCGCCGTGGTGAGGAGCAGGGAGTTCGTTCAGAGCGCGTCTCAGGTGCGCTGCGGTTATCACTCCGCCCTATATTCAGGGGATATAGTTCCCAGTATTTATACGGTTAAAATATGTCTGTGTCTCATGTGACTTTGTTTTTTGTACACTCTGTGACTATACAAATCACAACATGTAAATAGGAAAATGTTTGCGTTATTTTGTCACTTATTTGGATTAGTATGCTAGCTGCAACCATTTACATCCAGTCTTTGTGCTAAGCTAGGCTAGCGGTGGGTGCGTCAAACAGACTTATAGCACGCACGGAGATGAAAAAGGTATGTATGGATTTATCTAACTCTGGGGGATAAGGTGAATAGGCTAAAGTCCCAAAAAGTCGGAGTGTTCCTTTAAGGTACTGCAGCTACATAAATGGTCATATAACCCTCAAATTTTGCATGGTGTATCCTGACACATAGGGGAAACTAGCAGAAAAAGATTCTGGGGATTTCTGCCTTTTTGCTGTCAAATATCACCATCAACATACCCCAAAAGACCAAAAAATGTCTGTCCGCCTGACAAATTGTCATCAAAAGTGATCATTTTCAAGCATTTTATTATACATATCACTGCCTCAAATGTACATGAAAAACTTCCCAAGTTTATAAGCTTCAATTTAAGACCAAGATGACCTTTCTGCCTAGTGGATTACAGCTGGTATAACCAAAGTTCTCCCCTGTACCCCAAATCGGAGGAACAGAACTTTCAAGCATTACCATTCCAGAAATGGGATTAACCCCTTATATTGGCATCAGCCATTACATGTTTAAAACAGTAATATTCTATACTAAACCTAAACTAATCTTGACAAACTATATATCATTTGAAAACTTACAATCTCTAGTTTACATATTTGGTGACTGATTTTCAAAATAAATTACAGTGGAGCCATAATTTATCAATTTGCAACAATAATATTTTCATACTCCTAAGGCGTGTTCAGACCTTTATTTTGAAATAGTGATGAACATGAAAAATCATGAAAGAATGGTAGAAACCTCAGTTTGTTTTCATGCCAAGAGTTCAAAAGATAGCATCAAATTAATTATTTTAGAAAAAAAGGTCTGAAAATGTTTTAAATATAAAGAAAAAAAAAAATAGATTCGCCATTTGTGATGTGGCAGCGAGCTATAATGCACATACGTGTTCTTTTTGTGTTTCTTAGAGGTTGAATTAATTTCAAAATCTGCCAATCTTCCAATACTACTTCTGAATGGAATGTCTACTTCATAAATTGTATGAAAATTGTAAAAATAATGGTTCAGATCACTCAAACAACAAATGGAAATAGAGGCGCCCTGATATGGGCAGTAATGTCAACTAGTGAAAAAGTTTGGTACTGCGCCCAAACAAAATCTCACTGAAAGCTTATTTTCAACCTAAAATTTGAAACAACTTGTTCAGATTTTTGGCTTTGATTTTTTTTTTAAATCCACCAGGTTTTGAAAATATATATTTCATATAAAATATGAATAATAATTTTTTTAACTGTGTACATTTTCATAAACTCAAACTTCTATAACTTTTTTTCTGTTTAACTTTCTTAATTTATTTCACTTCTACAAAAATCTGCCAAATGTCTTCTTTAAAACAAAACCAATCTTACATCTATATTCAGATGTAAAGCATTCTTGAATTACAACCATTTAATTTTGGAATGTGCATTTTCATGTCTATTAAAAAAAGGGGGGTGCTGCTTAAGGAGTTAAGCATATTTTTTGCATATGAACAATACTTCTAAAAAGAGTTGAGACTTGACTTACATACTGCTATACTATATGAAGTGAATTGCACGATGTTTATTCAGTAATGTTATGCCCCTAGGTGGACTAAGGTCAGGGTGCAACATAGGGTACAATCACACAAAATCAATTAACCAAATGTCCATCCATCCATCTTCCGCTTACCCGGGGCCGGGTCGCGGGGGCAGCAGTCTAAGCAGAGATGCCCAGACTTCCAGACTTCCCTCTCCCCAGACACTTCCTCCAGCTCTTCCGGGGGGACACACATAGACATAGTCTCTCCAGCGTGTCCTAGGTCTTCCCCGGGGTCTACTCCCGGTTGGACGCGCCAGAACACCTTCCCGGGAAGGCGTCCAAGAGGCATCCGGAACAGATGCCCGAGCCACCTCAGCTGGCCCCTCTCGATGTGGAGGAGCAGCAGCTCTACTTTGAGCTCCTCCTGAGTGACCGAGCTCCTCACCCTATCTCTAAGGGATCGCCACTCTGGAGAAAGCTCATTTCGACCGCCTGTATCCGGGATCTTCTCCTTTCGGTCAGGACCCACAGCTCAAGACCATAGGTGAGGGTAGGAACGTAGATTGACCGGTAAATCGAGAGCTTTACCTTGCAGCTCAGCTCCTTCTTCACCACGACAGACCGGTACATCGACCGCATTACTGCAGAAGCTGCACTGATCCGTCTGTCAATCTCCCGTTCCATCCTTCCCTCACTCGTGAACAAGACCCCAAGATACTTGAACTCCCCCACTTGAGGCAGGAATTCTCCCCCAACCTGAAGTGTGCAAGCCACCCTTTTCCGACTGAGAACCAAGGCGGCCGGATTTGGAGGTGCTGATTCTCATCCCAGCAGCTTCACACTTGGCTGAAAACCGTCCTAGTGCATGCTGAAGGTCCTGGTCTGATGGGGCCAGCACGACAAATTCATCCACAAAAAGCAGAGACGAAATCGTGTGGTCCCCAAAACGGACCCCCTTCGGCCCCCCCTCCAGCCCCTGGCTGCGCCTAGAAATTCTGTCCATAAAAGTTATGAACAGAACTGGTTGCAAAGTCAAACATGCACCGGGAACAAGTCTGACTTACTGCCGGCAATGCAAACCAAGCTCCTGCTCCAGTCGTACAGGGACCGGACAGCCCTTAGCAAAGGGCCCCGGACCCCATACTCCCAGAGCACCCTTCACAGGACACGGTGATGGACACAGTCGAATGCCTTCTCCAAATCCACAAAGCACATGTTCATTGGAGTTCCACGACCGGGACGAAAACCGCACTGTTCCGCACTGAATTCACTGTTCGTGAATTCGAGGTTCTACTATCGGCCGAATTCTCCTCTCCAGTACCCTGGCATAGACTTTCCCGGGGAGGCTGAGGAGTGTGATCCCCCTGTAGTTGGAACAAACCTTCCGGTCCCCCTTCTTAAAAAGAAGGACCACCACCCTGGTCTCTCAGCCCAAAGTTACTGTCCCTGACCGCCACATGATATTGCAGAGGCGTGTCAGCTAAGACAGCCCCACAACATCCAGACACTTGGGGTACTCAGAGTGGATCTCATCCGCCACCAAGGAGCTTCTTGACTACCTCGGTGACTTCAGCTTGGGTGATGGACAAGTTCACCTCCGAGCCCTCAGCCTCTGCTTCCTCAATGAAAGATGTGTAGGTGGGATCCTCTAAGTATTCCTTCCAGTACCATTCAGCTGCCTCAAGTGTCCCACAAGCCAGCCAGGCCCAATAGGACTCCTTCAGCTTGATGGCATCCCTTACTTCCGGTGTCCACCACCGGGTTCGGGGATTGCCGCCTCAACAGGCACGGCAGACCTTACGGCCACAGTTCCGAGCGGCCACTTCGACAATGGAGGTGGAGAACATGGTCCACTCGGACTCAATATCTCCAGACACCCTCGGGATCCGGTCGAAATTCCGGCAGAGGTGGAAGTTGAAGATCTCTCTGACAGGGGACTCGTTCCCAACAGACCCACACAGTACGTTTGGGTCTGCCGAGTCTAACCAGCTTCCTCCCCTGCCATCAGATCCAACTCACCAACAGGGGGTGATCAGTTGACAGCTCCGCCCCTCTCTTCACCCAAGACATACGGCCGGAGGCCAGATGAAACGACCACAAAGTCGATCATCGACCTCCGGCCTAGGGTGTCCTGGTGCCACGTGCACCGATGAACATGGTGTTCGTTATGGACAAGCTGTAACTAGCACAGAAGTCCAATAACAGAACACTGCTCGGGTTCAGATCAGGGGAGCCTTTCCTCCCAATCACCCCCCTCCAGGTGTCACTGTCGCTGCCCACGTGGGCATTGAAGTCCCCCAGTAGAACGACGGAGTCCCCAGTTGGAGCACTTTCCAGCACCCCTCCCAGAGACCCCAAGAAGGTCGGGTACTCTACACTGCCGTTCGGCTCGTAGGCACAAATGAAAGTGAGAGAACTATACCCTCTCATTTAGCAGGGTAAACTCCAACACATGGCGGCTGAGCTAGGGGGCTATAAGCAAACCCACACCAGCCCGCCGCCTCTCACCATGGGCAACTCCAGAGTGGTAAAGAGTCCATGCTCTCTCAAGGGGCGTGGTTCCAGAGCCCAAGCCGTGCGTGGAGGTGATCCCGACTATCTCTAGTTGGAACCTCTCAACCTCACGCACAATCTCAGGCTCCTTCAGCGAGGTGACGTTCCACGTCCCTAAAGCTAGTTTCCGTGTCCAGGGATCGGGTTGTCGAGGCCCCCGCCTTCGACTGCCGCCTGATCCACTTTGCACCGGTGGTGGTGAGCCCACGGGAGGGCAGCCCCACGTCGCTCCTTCGGGCTGAACCCCGTTGGGCCCCATGGGGGGAGGCATATGAGCCCCGGGCCTGGCTCCAGGGTAGGGCCCCGGCTGCTCCATTCAGGGCGTTTTTTATTCTAGCATAAAGGGTTTTTGAACTGCTCTTAGTCTGTCCCGTCATCTGTTTGCCTTGGCAGACCCTACCAGGGGCATATAGCCCCGGACAACATAGCTCCTAGGATCATTCGGGTACTCAAACCCCTCCACCACGGTAAGGTGGTAGTTCAAGGAGGGGCCAAATGTGAGATTTATTAAAGTCCACAAAGTCCTCACAAAACAAGGAATAAAGATGGCTTTGGTATGCAGTCTGTTATCAAAAAGCCAACCATGGATTTCACATAAACACACAGACAGGCAAGCTAGAACCACTATGGTCTGAGGGCGACATCATGGATAAGCAGCAAAAAGGTCTAAGAACCAAAGAAATGTTTTCTATTTTATGTTTGAGCTGTATTTTAGTTTCACCATTTGGCTGTAAATAATGTTTACCTGTACAGAAGGTTACTAACGTTTACTCTATTGAAGGTTAGCTTTTTGATAACAGAATGTACAATAGTCATCTTTATTCCTTGTGTTGCGAGGACTTTGTGGACTTTAATAAATGTTTTAATGTGGATCCTGGATCACAAAACCAGTCACAAGTCGCACGGGTATATTTTGTGGCAAAAGCCAACAATACATTGTATGGTTCAAAATTATCTATTTTTTTTTAATGCCAAAAATCATTAGGATATTAAGTAAATATCATGTTCCATTAAGATATTTAGTAAATTTCCTACCTTAAATATATAAAACATTTATTTTTGTGAGTGAAGCACAATCGCGAACATAAATGCACAACTGTAAAGGCGATTTTCTCAATTATACGATTTTTTTTAATTTTTTTATTAGGCCTATTCATATTTTATATAAAATATATATTTTCAAAACCTGGTGGACTCTAAAAATGCAAATAAATCAAAGCCAGAAATCTGAACAAGTTGTGTTTCAAATTTTAGGTTGATATCTCAAAAAATTAGCTTTCAGTGAGATTTAGTTTAGCGCAGTACCAAACTTTTTAACTAGTTGACATTACTGCCCATATAAGGGCGACTCCATTTCCATATGTTGTTTGAGTGATCTGAACCATTATTTTTACAATTTTCATACAATTTATGAAGTAGACATCCCATTCAGAAGTAGTATTGGAAGTTTGGCAGATTTTGAAATTAATTCAACCTCTAAGAAACACAAAAAGAACACGTATGTGCATTATAGCTCGCTGCCACATCACAAATGGCGAATCTATTATTTTTTTCTTTATATTTAAAACATTTTCAGACCTTTTTTTCTAAAATAATTAATTGGATGCTATCTTTTGAACTCTTGGCATGAAAACAAACTGAGGTTTCTACCATTCTTTCATGATTTTTTCATGTTCATCACTATTTCAAAATAAAGGTCTGAACACGCCTTGAAAATATTATTGTTGCAAATTGATAAATTACGGCTCCACTGTAATTTATTTTGAAAATCAGTCACCAAATATGTAAACTAGAGATTGTAAGTTTTCAAATGATATATAGTTTGTCAAGATTAGTTTAGGTTTAGTATAGAATATTACTGTTTTAAACATGTAATGGCTGATGCCAATATAAGGGGTTAATCCCATATCTGGAATGGTAATGCTTGAAAGTTCTGTTCCTCCGATTTGGGGTACAGGGGAGAACTTTGGTTATACCAGCTGTAATCCACTAGGCAGAAAGGTCATCTTGGTCTTAAATTGAAGCTTATAAACTTGGGAAGTTTTTCATGTACATTTGAGGCAGTGATATGTATAATAAAATGCTTGAAAATGATCACTTTTGATGACAATTTGTCAGGCGGACAGACATTTTTTGGTCTTTTGGGGATATGTTGATGTTGATATTTGACAGCAAAAAGGCAGAAATCCCCAGAATCTTTTTCTGCTAGTTTCCCCTATGTGTCAGGATACACCATGTCAGGATACACCATGTCAGGATACACAACCAATTTGAGGGTTATATGACCATTTATGTAGCTGCAGTACCTTAATATTCACAATTACATAATTCCGTCAAAAGCTTTTCCCAAAAAGGGAGTTTTTGGGCCCCTGAGACCAAACGGGGCCGAGTTGGGGGTGGTCATTATCAACTTGTGATGGCCCAAGGTATAAGATAATAGGAAAATAATAGTGAAAAAAAGGTAGCAAAAAACATCCTGAGGAGTGGACCTGGCTCCCGGCCTATTAATGTATGAGGATGTTATAACACACTTCCTGTTTCCAATATTCGCCATAAATTCGTTTCCTCACCAAGGCCAAACCGTTCGAGATATCAAAAATCCCCTCGCAACTTTTCATCCTCCATGTCTTGACTTCATGCACACCGAGTTTCGTGGTGATTGTTTGAATCGTCTAGGAGGAGTATTTTAAATTCCATTGCATGTGCTTTTTAAACTACGCCAAATGGCCGACTTCCTGTTGGGCTGGGGTAAAAAGTCAGAGCATGAAGGATATATGAACCGATGAGATCTATAAGTGTACCGAGTTTCATATTATTCCATGCAAGCATGTTTGATTTATGGACCAAGTTTTCGGACCCCGTTCCAGGGGGCGCTGTCGAGCCCCCCTGCCACGCCCGGGTACCAGCTTCAGTCCGGCTCTAATGGCCGCGGGTTCTGACCAGTGTGCAAAGTTTCAAGAGTTTTTGAGCATGTTAAGGCCCCCAAAAGTGGCAAAAACCTTGAAAAAAAATGTATTATAAAGAAGAAGAAGAAATATAATTAAAGCTGCAAGCAGCGATTGCGGGCCCAAGCCGGTGGCACCGCCACCCTGGTGCCTTTAGTTGCACTAAAGGCACCGGGTGGCGGTGCTACCGGCTTGGGCCCTCCATCGCTGCTTGCAGCTTTAATTATATATATATATATATATATATATATATTGTCATTATAGGTGATGATTTTGCAATTAAACTGCCTTGATTAATGCTCGATTTGCTTTGTAGTGATGTAACCTGAATAGTAATAATGCTTTTGCTAAGATAGATATATGTAACCCTATTAGTTATGATGAAGTTATGTACTGTGTGATTTTACTATTATTAAGAGAATTACTTACTTGCATGAAATGTATGTGTTAACTGATTTAGAGTAGAAAGTACTTATGTATTAGAAATAGTTTTTTGATAAATGAAAATGTATTAGATGAAGTATATATATTGCAGACGACTAAGAGAAGGAAGCAGAGGAAGAGACATCGGAGGCGACGTAGGAGGATCCTGCGTAAGCAGCTGAAAGTTATGACCAAGAACTTGGCAGAACTCCAATTGATGACATCAGGAGAGAGTTTGGAATCTGCTTTCCGAAGACTGCATATAAAAGGCGGAGAGAGAGACTGAAGTTTTGGATTCTGAATAGCGCAGTTTCCCTCGACGTCTGTATAACCAGCTGTTTGTTGAAACTTATTATTATTGTAACCTAACTTTAACTTTGATATAACGCTTGTTAACTTTAATAAAACTTATATTATATTATTGGCAAGTTATTGTCTGAATAATTATATAAGGACCTTAAGTGAGAACTGACCACAGGGAAGTCTGCTGAACTAATTGTAAGTATTTTGAATGCTTATATTATTGTCCAGACTCGACTTTCCTTACCTACCTGAGAATAAAGGATAAATAGGTAAAAGGTGTAAAGGATATTTGAGACACCGTAATACATGGCGCCCAACGTGCTTTAATTGTCTAATTACTGGCCAGAATTAGACAATTGAGCGCTTGACAAATAGAGTAAGCGTGAATGCTTAAGGTTAAATAGATGATGTAATATAGAAATTATTACATATAAGTTGATTACGCAAAAATAAAGCCCTGAAAGGGCGGGAAAAGTATTTAAAGAAAATCCCTGAACGGGTCAAAATACTATATTTTGCGAGGAAACGTATTTGCAAATACACTCTAGTGAGAGAGAAACAATTCCGAGAGAGTGGAAAAATAAATGAAATAAATGCTATATGCATACCCAGAGAGGGTAACATTATATGCAGAAAAAATTCCGAGAGAGTGGAAAAATTTATAATATTAAAACCCAGAGAGGGTTGAATGTGCACATAAGAAAAACTAACTTAAAGAGTGAAGACAACTATAACAGGCGTATATAAACAGTGAAGAAATCACTAAAATAGCTCTAAGATAATAGAGGCTAAGCTATGGCAACTAAAGCTAAAGTAAAATCCAGCAATATATTTATTCAGGCATATACATGGGGAGATTATCGTGTATTAGGATGGCAAAAAATAGCTTTACAGGCAGAGACATCAGTCCAGGAGACGGACCCAGGAGAAATACTCCTGTGGCTTCCCTCAAAAGAGGGATTGCAGTCCGGACACTTCACAGAAAGTGAAGTTGGTCAAGCAATATTGCAATGGATGCAAGAAATAGCGAAAAATCAACACTGTACAATACAATTACAGTGCAAAACTCCAGAGGCAGAAAATATAATCAAAACTATTAGCAAAAAAGATGAAGGTAAAATAGAGATTTATGACATGTGTGGTAAAGCGTTAAAAGAGAAAAAGGACACGTACCAGACATGGAAAGAGTTAAAAGATACCAGATGGGTATCAACGACTTTGAGCAAGCGGAAGAAATCCGCTTGACAATACCAGTAATTGAAGACGAGGATCGAGCTAGTGTGATTACAATGGCCCATCAACATACACCTACACCAGAATCGTATGAGCTGCAAATAGGCGGAATAAGATTGCTGGTTAGAGACAGTTTAATCGAAAGAACAGAAGGTGGCGTCGTAATACTGAATGGAAACAGACAAATGATAACTGGCTCAGGAACAGCTGGGGCTATTTTCAATAAACTAGGAAAACAGGCGTTTACAGGAGATAGAGAAAATGAGAGCTCAGCTTGGACCTCAGCACGCAGCGACAGTAAGAATAACCTCTGGCTTTCCACAGTGGAATTATGTGGCGCATACAGTAATGACTGATTGCAGAGAAGAATTTTGCGATGCAGATCGATCATGTGTAGAAGCCAGGACTATCACTGCAGCAGTAATAAAAGAAACACTAAGTAGACAGGAAAATCAAATACACATGACTTTAATGGGAACAGGGCAATACAAACACCCTGTAAATGCAATAATAGAAGGCATATTATCGGGAATTACAGATATGTCCCAGGAAGGTAATTTGACCATAAATCTATTAATGTCTAACATAAACTGCGAGGAATTTGAAAAAATTCTTGACAAAAGGGAGGAAAGGGTCCAGCCGGGATCCTCTCAGCCATCTGCTCCTCGGTGGAATGTTCCTGCAGGAGACAGAGAAATGAAACAGAGTGAGACAGAGTTTGAGGACGAATCTGAGCTGTCAGAGTTTGGTTATGACGCGGACAGTTCAGATTCTTCAATATTTTCTGTGAACAGTGATAGCAGTGAAAAACATTATATTTACAAAGACTCTAGACTGCGGAATAAAAGAGGAGGACAGATGGAATTAAAAAGAGTGACGGATCAAATAGAAAATGATTGGCCGGAAGTTCAGGTTAATGGAATTTCATTCAAAAATCCTACCAGTGATGAACGAGGTAGAACATTAAAAAGACATTGGGATAAGAGAATTGTTAATGATAGAAATTTGACGTACGGCCAAATGAGATCGGCAAGTCGATCACCCTCTGCTCAGAGAGTCGCTCGGACTGAGGGATGGTCAAAAACAGGAAAAACTGCGTTGTATCAAGAAGGATACGAGTATAATAGACAAATAGTTAAAGAGCTGGAAAAAGTAGTTTGTTCATTAAAAGCTGAAATTAAAAGTCTGAAAACAGAAATAGAAACATTAAAATGTACGGACACAATAGGACTAAAGGACAGAATTAAGAATGACCGGGATAGTCAGGCTAAAAGTCTAAGAAAAACAGTCAGGATTAGACCTGCGACTCCTGGAATTCCAACTTCTTATAGACAATTAGAGGTTGCGACCCACAAGAAACTGAAGAAAACCTAGATAGCGTACATGCAAAACTGCTGGAATTACAATTAACAGAAGCAGTTAGGAAGCAGGTAGGAAATAAAAAACAGCATGAAGACCAGAGTGCGTATGCAGAGCGGATAATGAAAGCTGCTGAACATGCACAGCTGGGTTGTGTTGCTGCTACAAGGCTAGTTCAAACCTGTACGGGCCACCCAATCTCATCTGAGGCATTGGGAAAAATTAGGATTTTGACAGGCATAGAAGATAAAATTAAAGACTGGACCAAAACACTCGTTAATGCCCAAAAAGAGCAGATTCCCTTATTAGGAATGTGGCTATCTATTGAACGGGATATCCCTGAGGCCGATAAAGTCCCGTTGCTGAGGCAGGTGGGAAGGAAAATTCCCGGTGGTCGTAATTTAATTACATTACTTAATAATGCGACCAGACAAAAAATTGAAGAAAAATTAGCTGAATATGATCTTGCTACGAGGCATATGAAATCAAAAAGTAACATTACACCGCATAATAAACAACAGCACGGACCACAGTTTAAAGAAAAATTTAATAAGAATAAATTCCAGAAGCCAGGAGGTTTTAAAACATATGGAGCAAGTCATCAGAGCGAAAATAGAAAACCTAACAAGTTTGCTGGGAACAGACAGACAACGGTGAAAACAGGCATGAAGTATGCACAGGGAGGAAAGAAACTCCCACAGAAGTCAGGCTTCATTCCAGCAGCAAAATGGGAAGATATGACTCCTGCTGAACGAACTAAAATAATTGAAGACCGTAAAACCAGAAATCCAAACATAAAAAAGCTTGGAAGGACTAAAGTAATTAATAAGGCAGAAAACCAAAATCAGAAAAACAAACAGGACACATGCAAAGCCAAGGAGCGAGTCAACTCCGATATAGAATGAAGGTTAATTGGCCAGTTGAAACACAGACTCTGTGACCCCAGGGTTAAAGAAGAAAATGAAAACCTATATGTTGACATTAAGGGTACAACGTATGTTGTGGACACAGGGGCTGACATTTCAGTTTCAACTGAGCCATTACATACAAATGGTACGATAAATGTACAGACGTATGATGGACAAATTAAAACAGAAAAAACAGGTGAACTATATGGTATTACTATGATTGAAGGGTCTGAAAATTTATTGGCAGCAAAAAGATTTGAAAAAGGTCTTCAGATTAAAGCCAGTTAATTACGAGCAGGAATTACTAAGAATTAAGAATGACATAAAAGGCTCACAGTGGGCTAAAGAACAGCTAATGACAGAACTGCGTAAAACTCCGTATGGACGGAGCAAAAATGATTGTGGCAAAGTAAGTGATAAATATGCACATGTTATTGAGGGTGGAATTCATAAACCTCAACGGCAATACCCAATTAATAAAAAAGGACTGGCAGAATTAAATATAACTTTACAAGAACTCGAAGAGGAGGGAGTTATAAAGCGAGTCAAAGGTGCTATAACTAATTCACCGATTCAATTAACTGTTAAACCAGACGGAACGTTTAGATTTCTTACCAATTTCCGGGCATTGAATCGCTTAACACGACCGGATAAACGTTATTTGATTAACGCGCGAGATACAGTGGAGAAAATACGCGACGGACGATTTTATACGAAAATTGATTTAGCCAACGGATTCTATGCGATTCCACTGGCTGAAGAAAGCCAGGAAAAAAACGCGTTTACCGCAAACCAAAATCACTATGTTTACAGACGTTTACCGATGGGTTATTGCAACAGTCCTGTTATATTCCAGAGCATTTTGACCGAAATTTTGTCAGGCCTAGATGTTGAACTTTATATTGATGATATCTTAATCGTTTCTAATGAAGAACGAGAACATGTACAACTGGTAACAAACGTGTTGAAACGACTTGCGGAGGCAGGTTTAAAAATAAATATAAAAAAGACGCAATTAATGACTGACATGGTCGAATTCTTAGGATTTTGGATTTCCGCAGGAAATAGAGGAGTTACTCAGTCCATGAAAGACCGAGTAAACCTGATTGAAACCCCCAAAACAGTTCGACAGGTCCAGCAAACAATGGGGCTATTGGGTTATGTTAGAGACTTAATCCCTCGTTTTAGCCAGATGTCTAAACCTATATTTGCGACTATAAAAGGTGGACGGTTGAAATGGACTGAAAAAGCTGAAGAAGCGTTGACAGAATTAAAAAAAAAACAGCCATATTAAACTCAGGACAGCTGGAAGGAAGGAATGATGAGAAAAACTTAGAAGTTGATTTGGAAATAGACGAAATAGGATACCAATTAATAGTACGAAATGAAAAAAGAAACATACCTGTTCGAATTTTGAGTGGAAAACTGGGAAAATCCAGAACTGAAGTTCACGTGTGAAGAAAAACAGCTTGCAGCACTGAGCAAACGCTATTCCGAGCTGAAAGGCTTAGGGCGGAGTCAGAAAATTTTTGTTAACACAAACACAGCAGTATTGGCTCATCTCTCTAAAAATAAAGTTAAAGACGCTCGTGCGCTTAACAGCCGATGGCAAAGATGGGAAAATATGTTACTAGACCCAGATTTAATAATTAGACAAAAGGAACTTAAAAAATGCCAGAAAATGAAAGTAGACCTTTATAAATCTACAGTTGCATTTACAGATGGTTCAAAAACGATGGCAGATGAGGAAGCTCACTGGGCTTTCATTCTAAAACAAAGAAACAAGATCATAGAGACAGGAAGAGGAATGGTGCAAGGCACAGCCCAGTTCGCGGAACTCATGGCAGCGTTCCAGGCACTGACAACACTCAAGAAACTGGGAATTTTACGAGCCATACTAGTCACAGATAGTTCTTATGTGGCAACAGGAATTAATGACAATTTGCATATCTGGAAAGAAAATGGATATATAGTAAGTCGAAAGGTAGGCCAATCGAACACGCAACATTGTGGCAAGACATTCAGAAAATTATAGGTGAATTTGATCTTACAGTCATACATCAAAAAGGACATTCTAAGGAAGACTGTGTTTTAGCCATAGGAAATAATGAAGTTGACAAACTAGCGCGCATGAGGCGCATAGTGATAATTAAAGACACAGAAACAAATGTAATACAGAAAATACATGACCAGCTTAAACACCCAAGTGTTAATTTAGTTGGCAAGGTTCTGACAGATAATAAGATACATATTTCTAACTGGAGACAGAAATATCGAAATATAAGGTTAAATTGTGAACATTGCATGCGCAAAGGCTATAATAGGACAATAAGAAGTGATTTTGGATCCATTACGCCAGACAGTGTCAACCAGGAATGGTCTTTGGACATCGCAGGGCCCTTAATCCCGAGGTCAAAGGCTGGTAATAAAATATATATTAGTTGCAGTAGACGGTTTTACGGGACGAATTTGGGGAAAGCCGTTAAAAGAAACTAAAGCAACTGCGATTATTACAGCTGTCAATGACTTACTGATTGCGTGGGGCCGTCCACAAAGAATTCGGGTTGACAATGGCACATATTTTGTAGGAAAACAGTTTGAAGATTTTGTAACTGACAAGCATATCAGTTTAATAAAATCAGTAAGGTACTGCCCGCAATCAAACGGCATAGCTGAGAGATCTGTCGGGATTATAAAGAGCTGGATCCGTGCTAATTGCAACCACGATAGATGGGATGACAATATGGAAGAACTAATGTTTTATGTTAATCTTACAGAGATCAAACGACCGACTACGTCAAAAGACCAGCCTGCAGATTCCTGCCAAGTGGGGGATTTCGTCTGGATAAGGTTAGATAATAAAAATAAAAATAAACCTTTTAAAGATTTAATTACAAAAAAGGATAAAATTGTTAAAATACTTGATAAACATACAGTGGAATTAGCTGAGAATGGAATTTGGAGCAAAAGGTCTCTGGTCCTTGTTCAAAACCAAACGAATAACAACTGAGATTAATCAGGCAGATTACCCAAAAGCATAAGGATGAACTGCTAAAATTAGTTGAAATTAATAACCAGAGGGGTGTGCTCAGAATTGAAACTACATTATTGACAAAATGTGATGCTAATTATGTAGCAACGAATATAGAGCATGAAAAAGCCAGGCAGACAGGCCGATTACATGAATCTGTTAACATAAAATGTGATAAAGCATATTCCGGAGGAATGTGTGTTATTTGTGGAAATTTTGGAGAGTATATTTTTTGGGAAGGGCCAGCGATGAGCAAGCCCAAATCCAGGAAGGAATTAATACATTGTACACCTCAAACTATGCCAAAAATACCGAAAGATCAATATTACAAAAAACCCTGGAGGAATTAAAGCAGCTTTGTGTGTTCTCTGCCAAGAATGTAGAATTAGTTTCCCTAAAATAGAAGTAATAATGACACAGCGGTTTGGAGTTAGGCAAAACGTGTGTGATTGTTCGTGGACAGGGCATAAGTGGATTAAATGCCAGACATGTCTTGATGATATTGCAAACAATAGGTTGCTGGTATATAGCAAACACAGAATTTGGTCTTGGAATAAAACATTTTGCGATTTATCTAGCAAAGGAAAAATAGAAGGTTCAGGAATGACCATTGATAATACGAATTATCAACAACAGCTGGGAAATTCAGGCGTCGATTATTTATGGTCATATCGTTTGAAAAGAAATACGGATGACATTCACAGCAAGTGGCTGTTAGTGGATCCCAAACAGTTAGGGCCGGAGTTAGGCAGTTTGAAAACTTGCTTTGACGATAAGGGCAGAACATTCCAGCCAGATAAAGGAACTGGAATTATCTGGTCTGTGGGTACCATTGCTAGAGCACTGATAGAAAGTGACGTAGCGCAGCAAATATTGGCACCAAGAATCGATTTTCCGAGACGCGGTGAATGCGATGAAACGAATGGCTATATGCGTTGCCAATTTGGACAATTGGATGAAGAAAGATGTCCAAATAAGATAATCTTGAAAAGGAGCAAAGTTCTGTGTGTTCCGATTGAATTTTGGACACAGGACAAGCAGGCTGCTGCGTTATCTCTTGGCAAGCGGCCAATATTGGAGGGAGAAACTGCGGCCTTGCCTGCTTACAGATTTGAAATAATGGTTAAAGTTGTAATAAATATGACTACCAGTTCTGAACCACAAATTATTGCCTGTGCCGTTGATCTCGATCTGGCACAAGATTAAATATTTAATTGATTAACAAGGGGTTCGTAAGGAGGGTGGTTTAAATTATTTGTTTTTGCCATTATTATGCTTTGTTTTTATTTATTTTTCCCTCAGGAATAATGCAGTTGCTACGTGATGGGGATGACAGAGAGAAATGGGCGAGAACCATTCGACGCTGGCGGGAACCCTGTTTACCGAAACCTTGCCTGACAATATTATTGGTGACAGGGGTGGTCATTTTAACAGGGAT